>JAULBP010031507.1:0-13536 GCA_032355345.1 Lepetodrilus pustulosus
GTTATATCCAGCGAGATGCATGCTCTCTTCCTGTCGTTAGGAGACGTGCGTCTGATGTTTGTCCTGTTCTCTCCTTCTTTTCTCTCCTCTGCTGAAGGTAGCTGGCACGGAAGGGAAAGGAATGTGTTTTGGAGACGTAGACAATCATGTTTTGAGCAATTACGTGGAATGTATATGTTCATGAATACCTTAATGTAACCTGTCAGATCTTTCCTACAACCTTTCCACTTTTCAGTCGAGATTCACGTGATATGTTGTATATAAATTAAAATATTCCCTACAAGGAAATTGAATGAAATGGCGTTTTCCCTTCTTTATTTTATATGTCAATACCAGCCTCACAAAGTCATTTCCTAAAAACAACATGAAGTATTGTAATTTAATCGTTATTTTGAACTCTGAAATGATGACAAAGATCCACTGTTTGACAAGGTATGATTTTGCCAGAACATTTTTTTACGTTTGCCCTAATATCACATAGAAGAAAAAAAATCATGTATATTTCACTAATATTAAAGAGGAGTTTTAGTAAGTGCCTAAATGAAAAGATCACTTATCGGTACCTTGAGGTTAAAAAAAAAACCCACCTCAATTGAGAAATGACTTTGTTGGCAGTTAATTTACCTGAACGATACCTTGATGGAGAAGATATGTGAAGCAAACTTAGAAGGTTTAAAAACAAATACCAGCATATTGCCAAAGATGACAGGATGTTAAAATTGGCAGTGACCAATTGTCTTGAGAGGATACTCATCCGGATTTTCAAGAACCATTAGAGCCACTTTCAATATTCTTGCACTTGTTATGGCAGGAGGATACCCACATCTGTAACGAAGTAAACCTGCGAGAACCAGAAGGTAACGGTACTAACAGACACCAACATTGATGCCATCTCCTACTGTACACAATACTCGCTCACAAATATGAGACTGGTCCATCATGAAACCTGGGGTGCGTTCAGGACACGCTACATTTCTCTACGAAGTACTTCAAAGTGCTACAGTAGCCGTTCAGCCAACACGTGTACTATGTAGTAGTACTTTTTACTTCGGCTTTTGAGCCCGTAGGAAATAGTAGGAAAATCCATAGCATGAATTGAATGGACTGCACGCACAACCCAATTTCCTGCTATTTTCCTATGAAATCGTTCAGCCAGCCACTTAGAAAAGTAGTGTAGACGTCTTGAACGCACCCTTGATTATACTCTCATATGTTTCCATATCTGTCGATCATACATCGAGATTATGAAACGTTTTACTAAACTCTTACTCCACTCCAGGTTTCTTTCACAAATCTCCATATAAACTTTTGAGCTCGAGCATGAAATTATACTCAATAAGTTGTATGTCAGGGCAACACCTGGATTTATCGAAAAATCAACTCCGAACTGGTCCAATTTTCATGTTTCTGAGATTATGAAACTGTATGGGGAGTGGAGCAGTAGTACTGTAATCTAGCGAGTGCGAGAGATCTCCGAGATTACAAAACTTTTTGAATACAATTTCATGCTCAACTAAAGTTTTGTTCACAAATTCCCATATCAAATCTGAGCTTGAGCATGAAATCGTACGTTTTGTAATCTCTGGGCCAGTGTAGCCTCAGAGGTGATTATTTCGCCCCCAAAGTTAGTTCGCATCAAACAAGAAACAAGTGCAACACACACAGACTTCAGATTCCTTTATTTCTGAATAAATAAAAAGTACTTCGGTAGCCAAGAGACAAAAACATCACCAGACATGTCTATGGAAATAAAAACTGCTACAGGCATTTATAAACACTCGTCTATGTGCAGACAACCAACAACATTAGAACAAACATGGACCCTAAATGTATATACTAGCAAACTGATGCTCAACTAACCCCTGTCAAAGATGCAAGAAAATAATTTTACAATATTTAATGATTTTAAAAAAGGTTTTGAAAAAAATTGACACTTCAATTTGAGTAAACACCAGAAGACAGCATTTTTACATTTTAATATTATTTATTTTTTTTACATAAAAAAAATTGCCTCCCAACATCTTCATGAATACCAAACAACCATCTAGTACAGTAATCATAATGAGTTACACATTTCTACGTCTTGAAAAAATAATGTATTCAGATCTACGTATTTCAAATTCACCATAAACTGGTGGAGAAGATTAAAACTTAGAAAATAGTAAAAATAATTTCACATGTTTCTAGTTTACTACATACATTTCTGTAAGTAATAACCTCCCAAAAGTTTAATTTTACACAGTAGCATGTTGCTTTAACAAGTGGTACCGCAGCATGAAGATGAAGCAGTTTAACAAAGACTTTTTAAACATTCATTTAAACAATCACAGATGGTTGACCTAGATAATATGGTCAAATGAATTTCTATCCTAGACAACTTTCACATTTGATTTGTTCACCCAAAAGTTGTTATTTACTGTTGTACTTATTTCCCAACACTCGAGTTATACAAATAAAATAATCATTTTGTATAGAAAAAAAAAGGAAAGTAGCTCTAATTATCTGTCTTTGGAACATCTTTCATCAAGTTCAAACTACAGTGTCCACTCGATATAATGTTGAAGTTGGGGTCCATGACATACCAAAAAAAAACTAAGAAATTGTGACAGCAGCAAGTTATCGATACTTACCCTGTATTTAACTTACATCATGGGGTTATGTCCCTTTGATCAGACTCTCCATGTCTATTTATCCTTATATTTCATACAAGAGACGACTAATGGTTAACAATTTGATTTAATCCTTCAGAGGTTGAGAGTGTCTTAATTTTACAAAGTTAAATGAATTGGTGTTTTGACTATTTTCAAAAATGATTTTGTCCTGAACAATATTGAATGTTAAAAACCAATCATTAATCAGACACTGCATCTAAAATACATTATTTAGATGCTTTCTAATAATATTCAACAAAACTATATAAAAATCTAAAATATTATGATATACATGTACATAACGGGCTACTTAAAGATCTTTCCAAATTGTTTGGCAGTACATAGCTGAATACAAAGATCTTACAGCTGAAATTGAAAAATTAATCTCTATCCTAGCTGTATATTAATTAACCACCTATAAAAACACATTAAAAACCATTCGATAAATCTTTAAATCTCTAAATAAAGTAAAAAAATAAAAATGGCATATATCTATATATAAAACTTATTGAAGTCAACTTTTGAATATAATTTAATTATTTATTTATATCAACGACATCGTCAGTGGAAATTACAACAAAATCAGCAAAGTTTAACACCTGTAGGGACACGGAGTAATGGTGGTGTTAATGTAACACTTTCACCACTGTGTGGGGTTGGGTGGGGTAGAGGGGTGGTGTTGGGGGTGAAGGGGTTCGGTTTCTCAGTACACCACAACCATCAGCTGAGGTTAACGCCAATATCGAAATTAACACCTAAAGTCGCTATACACCAACATCCTCTTTCTCATAATTATGGCATATATATATATATATATATATATATATATATATATATATCGGACTTGTTATACATCGACATCTTATGTTATAAAGTGCAACACTTTCATGTATGTATTGAAAAAAAAATCACTTTAAAAACATGACACAGCAGGAAGGTAATGCATAAAAGCATAATTTAAGCTGCATGATTAATTAATAAATAACAAACATTCAACATGTAAAAATGGTACCGTAATAGATGGAGAAATATGAAATACCAAACATACTTCAATGTTTATATGAGCAAATAATACAATTATTTACATAACAAACTCTCAAAATTTGAGACACAAACAAAATACATTTCATAATAATATAAACATATTTCATCCGGTATATAAAATGCTTTACAACAAGTCTGGTGTATTCGAAATAGATGGTAATATATTGACAGCATACAATGTTGAAACAGTTATTAACAATAATAGAAAACAATCAAAATGAGAAACAACTTTCAACAGTATGAAATAGGATGTTTATGGAGATTTACATGAAAATAAACCTAAGACGTTAGTGGCGTGAATATCTATAATGGTTATATTTATACCCCACTCTAATAAACACCGAATAATGCCAGAATGTTACATTTTCAAACTTAAAGCTCACATGAACTCGGAAGAAATTAATAAAATAGCTTGCACACTCTTTCACTCGTATGAATTTCTCACATAATACATTGGCAGGAATTTATAGTAAACATAGAACCAGAGTTGCCATGACAACTAACAACACCATTATGATTACTGCTTTAATAAATAAAGCAACCAATCCGCTTTCAGAGAATATATAGTAATACTTGGTGGTGTGCTATATATGCCAAAAAGATAACATAAGAAAACAATCACAATTTGTTGTTTTAGACACATCTTATAGTTTGCCTAAACAAATATCAAATATATATTTGAATATTAACATAATGTAGATAAGATATATTTAAAGACATACAATCACAGATGGTTGACCAAGATAATACGGTCAAAGAAATTTCTATCTGAGACTACTTACGTTCGATTCATTCTCACAAACGTTGTTATTTACTGATGTATGTATTCCCCAACACTGGATAGTAAAAAAAAATTCTTTTTTATATGAATAAAAGATTGTAGCTTTAATATTATCTTGTCTTTCAAACAACTTTCATTGACCTCCTCACAGTGCTTGTGACTGAATATGGAGTTGAACTGGTTCGCTGTGGAAACTCCTCACGGTGAAGGTACGCCATTCATAAACATTACAGTTTTCAAAGGATCGTTCCTGATACAAGAGCAATGCTACGTATGCTACAGAAATTGAATATACTTCCCATTAACAACTCATACTTGATCAATTGGGGCAAAAACATCTGCGATTGTATGCGCTTAAATTTTACTTTGAATATAGGCCCGGCCCTAGTAAGGGAGGTAAAACATGTTTCGAATTGTCTCCCCTTTCAGTTGTACATTCTCAGTCGACAATATTTCAAATGGATAGTTTTATTTATTTCTCTCATAAAATACTTAAAATAACTAAAGATGAATAAATATATTTTTGGTGTATCTCTTACAAATAAAAGAAACAATTTCATTGTCATGTGCATGTGATTGTTACAAGATTAACAGAAAGAATACAAAACAACTATTTGTAAATATTAGCATTCACATCAATATTGGTTTTGTTTAAACATTAATAGTGTACACTTCAGAACATGAAAAAATAATGCACATATTAATAATAATTAGCTTAATAGATAAATATAAAATGATTTTGTTTGTAGGTTTTCGGGTTGATAAGTGTTTTCAAGCATTTTTCGTTCATATCATATCTGGCATATTTACAGCCAGACAAAGAAAATCTGCTACACCTGTGGCACAAACAGTTCTAGCATGGCATAATTAATCCCATATAGTAAAACCCAGTATGATTAAGTACTACCATGAAGCATATAAACACCTGTTTGACATAGTAATCATTAAACACTGAAATCTGAAAATAGTTCCAATAAACAGAAGGTAAAAAAAATAGCATGTCTGACTTCAAGAAAGCGGACGATTTTTGGTTTTGTTATCCATATCTAAACATGGACACCAGTGAAAGATTCTTAACCTAAACTAACTTCATTTCATTTTAATAACGAAACTGACATCCCACATGGGGGAGGGGGGGGTGCATATTATTCAAGGGGACAACATTCTAGTTGTTTAAAAGATGCAAATTATTCATTTTATTGTATGATGGTGCCAGCCCTATTTTCAGTATTTGCTGTAGATCTTGTCAAAGAGTACCGTAATTTCCTACGTAAAGCCCGCTACATTATACAGCCAGCAGGGGGCCAAATATGTCAATTTAGAAAAGTATATCATCAGATAGCCCACTCTCGTGTATAGCCTGCGGCTCATAAATCAAAAACAAGAATACATATACGCCACGTCTGTAAAAGTGGGCTTTCCAGAAGGCAGAGTTAGTCATAAAAAAAGTGACAATTAAAGATCCGATGACATGAATAAATAAGATAATTTTGCATTTTTTGGTTTGTTTTTAATTTTATTGTGTTAGCTGTCAGATATCCAGCAGCGGTACATAGCCCGCACCACCAAAAAAGACATACTTTTTTAACATTTAGGCCATGGACTATCTGCATGAAATTACGGTAAGACCCAAGCCAATGCTTTCCTATTAACCCTATACCATGTATACTATTAGAGGCAGCTAGATACATCCAATATAGAAGTCAGTGGGACCAGTTTAGCAGAGGGTGGGTTAAAAGCAGTAATGCAGGATTTGGATGACATGGAAGTGCCAGAGAATTTTCACAGAACTTGTACAGAACAATGATTATAGTAATTTTCAACAGGCCAACAATATGGAGTTGTGTAGGAAATATCTGATGTAAGTTGAGCAAGTGGTAATATCTTGTGAGAACGTAACACTGTGGTGTTTCTATGTTTGTGTTTGACTATAAAAGTCACATCTGGCAAACATCTTACTTCATCAATGTTCCACATGCATATGGCCGAGTTCATGTTCATAGCATAAGTGAAGGAATTAAAAATTGTAGCTTAATTGTCTTTTTCTTAGGATCAAATTATTTTAAAGTTTTTTGTTCAATTACTTGGAGAATTATGGTAGATACACAATATAAGCCTTTCTGATCTTTCAGTTAAATGAAAATTTGAATAGTTTTGTATTTTACCTCTGTTGTCCATAAAAGGGTTACCCTGACTGCCATTCCTTAACCCTCTCCTGGTTGAAATACACCAGATATTGAAATGCCTGATTAAATCTGCAAGTAAATGGTTAATGATGCATATACCCACTAACTTACGAAAAATACTTGGTCCTAATTGCAAATTACAATTACAAAACCTTAAATTTCCTGACTATCAAATCATGAACATCAATCTGTGCTACATAGAGGGTTAAAGTGTAGGCACCGAGAAATGTCCACCTGATGTTTCCATTTGTTGCCTTCCATGTTGCAGTCCGGTTGAAGGTCTTCTAGTTGTAAAGATGAATCAGGACCAGACTGATATCATTAACACCTGCTGCGCAAATAAGTAAATCCATCTGGGGCAAATTTATTTCAAGGCCGTTCAGAAAGCCTTTATTGGTATCCTACTTGACCTTGACCTCATGACCTTAATTCATCAGACACATATAATCCTAACCAGGTATTAAATCCACAGGCCATAAGAGTTGTTAACCCCCCATCATACTGAAGATGTTCAATGGAGTTGTGATTGTGTTAGCCAAGCAGATGAAGGGTTAACAAACTTGCCACCTGGTCGTGAAGACTGGGGTAACTTGGCAGCACTTTCTATGCAAGTCTACGGGGGAATCACAAGAACTGAGATATACCCAGCAAACGTTCCAGGCATATGGACATTACTTAGGCTTTCTATACGATAGCACAACATTGACATGCATTCTTGCATTTCAATAACTGTATAGGTGTAAGATACGTCATCACTCCTGCTGAAAATTATGCATGAATTGGTAAAATTGATCTTGATCTGTGAAGGTTTTGTGTAGGTTTTTGCATACTTAATAACAATCGAACTGATTCGCGAAAGTCTGTCCTCTCAGACAGATACCACGACGTAATCCTGGCATGGAGGGTGTACTATGGAGAACATTAGTAGGGTTTTCACAACGGGTTAACTTCATGGTTTAAACACGGAGAATGGTGCAGAGAATATCTCCACAAACGTAGGGTGTATGTCGCAAAAGTCTTGTCGCATACTTTGAGCAGCAGAAGGTGCAAATGATCACATCGATATTCAGATTTGAGGAAGCAGGTTTTGTTAGACGACCGAGACGTGCCTGTGTCCAGGGGAGGCGTTGTGTACCTCTAGCATCCCGAGACTGAAGGCAGGATTAGCATCAGACTTGTCCAGTACACAGTCCTACTTCCCATATCACTGTGTCCACATCCAGTGTCCTTCGACCAGCAACCGTGCTGACATCACAAACACTTCGTCAAATCACTGATCCAAAAATCCGCAACCTCGGTAGAGTAGCACTGAGCCGACGTCCTGGGCTTGTGTCCTTCACCTTGGCATTACTGGAACCTTGACCGTTATGACACAACCCTGGACTTGTCCACAGCAGCAGAATTTTCACCATGGCAACATGATACTTTCACCATGACAACAGCACTTTCACCATGGCAACAGCAAACTTTTACCATGGTAACATCACTTTCACCATGGCAACATACCTTCACCTTGACAACAGCACTTTCCCCATGACAACAACACTTTTACCACGTCAACTCCAGACTTTGTCCATGGTAACACCAGACTTCCACCATGGCAACAGCAAATTTCACCATGGTAACACCAGACTTTGTCCATGGTAACACCGTGGCAACACTAGACTGGCCTTAGCAATGCTATGCCAGACAATAACTGGCAAAAGCAGCGAGATCAATAGAATATCTGGCATTACTGGATTATCGCCTTCCTCTTAATCCCACGAACTCCCCTCCTTTCGCTTCGTGACCAGATAAGTTTTCATCTGACCTTTGCCCTTGACGGTGATCTCGTCACGGTACTCAAACTCGAACATGTCGCAGAGATACTTGGACGTGGACTCGGGCACCTGGATGCGGTTGGGCACTCCCGTGGAATACATCCTGCTGGCTATGTTGACTGTGTCGCCCCAGATGTCGTACAGCAGCTTGGTGGTTCCGATCACGCCGGCCGTCACCTCACCGTAGTTGTAGCCGATGTTCAGGATGAACTCGAAGTTGAAGATGCTCTCGTTGAACCTGTCCACGACCGTCTGGAGCTCCATGGCGAAGCAGAGCAGGGCGTAGAGGTGTGCTCGGGGGTTCTTGTTCTTGGCGCGGCTCTGCTCGTTCAGCCCCGAGGCCGCCATGAAGGTGCTGCTGATGGTCTTGATCTTCTCCACATCCTTGTACTCGGGTCGGTCGTGGAGCACCTCGTAGTCGCTGACCAGCTCGTTGAGGACCCGGAGGTACTCTCGACCGCCCTCGTACGACTCGTCGTAGAACTCATTGAAGTTGATGATGCAAGCGAAGATGACGCCGCAGTCTTTGTGGTTCTTGGAGTACTTGCCCGACTTCTTGACGACGTCGGAGATGTGCTGTGGGATAATGTTGTGCAGCAGCCAGTCGGCCTGGTCCTTGTACTCCTGCATCTGCGTCTTGTCCCGCTCGGCTTGAGCGTTGCCGTAGAAGCTGAGCCTGTAGCTGATCTCGAACTCGCGGTTCATGAAGAAGATGAGCAGCAGGAGCAGGACCATGTCCAGGATGACCTCGTAGCGCATGTTGTTGGCGCCGCTGAAGAGTCGGTCGTCGTACGCCTGGGACGGGGAGGAGACCGGGACGTTGACGGTGGTGGAGACGTTGCTGACGTTGTATCTGATCATCCCGCCGCCGCCGATGTCGTCCTGTGACAGAGGACACAGTGGGACGTTCAGCAGGACCAGAAGGACCGTCCCGATGATGGTGGCGATGATGGACTTGAGCCAGGAGCTCAGCATGGTGAAGTTACAGAAGTGGAGGAGCGACACCACGATGCAGAAGCAGAGGAAGTAGTCGCGCTTCTAGGCGTCGTTGACCACGTCGCACGACAGGTTGGAGTAGACGGCCACGGCAGGGATGCTGGCCACCACGGCCCCCAGGAAGTTCCGGAAGTACCAGCTGGACACGAACTCCATCAGCTGCTCGTGCCGCTGAGCCTTCTTCTGACTGAGCAGCACCTCACACAGGATGAAGATCTCCACCACCAGCGCCACGCAGAACACCACGATCCACGGCAGCTGACGGTAGAAGACCACGAAGCAGCAGATGGAGATGATGGTGAAGACTATGAGGGAGATGATGACCTCCAGCATGGCGTGGAACCGCGGCGACATCGTGGTCTCGTGGCTGGACATGTGGCTGTCTAGGTAGTGGTGGCGATAGTCCTCCTCCAGATCCACCTCGTTGAAGCTCATCGTGCACTGGTTGATCGGAGGTCGGTAGAAGAACTCCTTGTTGGTGACATCCTCCTTCAGACATTTCACGATGTTCTGGTCGTACTGATCTCGCTGCTGCCGCAACTTGGCCCATTGTTCATTGATTGGTGTCGTGCTAGGGTCATCCACATCTAAAAAAAATAAAAATAAAAAATAAAAAATTTAATTAACATTTAAATTTGATTTCCGTGAATTAATTCTGATCGGACATTTTACTACAAAAGGAAAGTTATTTCTATGAAAGTATTAATTCCACACAATAATTAGCAGAATGTTAATGCAATAAAATCAAATAAAAATGTTAACATAATAAAATGGAAACTACTATAATAAATAAGGAATTAAAAAAAAGAATTACATCCAAACATTTAGAGAATGTGTCTGCTTCCTCTTCAGATTGAAGCGAGGAATGCAAATCTGTGAAACTTACAAAATATATTAATGAGTTATTGTTTTATGTCACAGTTGGAACCTTTCACCCATACATGAAATGGTTTTTTTTCAAAAATTGGCCTTACATTAAAGAATTGCTCAAAATACATTTCATCCCAGCCATGCACAGGCATTGGGAGACAATTGATTTTTTTCCTTCTAAATTTCGGAGGTGACACAACATCTTGATTAAAGCAGACAAATTCACTAATGAAGACATCACCAATCCCTCACACAAGGTGTCAGAGGAAATATCCACCGTGTTGTCATGCACATCTGAAACGATACACGCCACGTGAGCTCCACACACCGACTGTGCTCTACCACAGCTCATGCTACAAGAATATATTGACAGACAACTACAGCAGTTGCAGCTTGAGTAACGATATTGAAACCAAACCGTAAAAAATAGCTTTCTTCATTATATACTCAACAAAACTAATTACGGGCCAACAAAGTTTTTTGACTTGTAAATTCATCATATTTTAGCAACGAAGAATGTCCAAGCCTCTACAAACTCAAGGGATCCTACACAAACTTGCAGACACATTGGAAGGATAATGGCATCAGATTCCAAAAACTGAGCTCCGAAATTTGGTAGAAAGGCCACCCACAAAAACCTGTCGGCTCTTAATTAATTTTGTCGAGTATCTTTTTTCCAAAGTATCTAAGTATCACTAGCGTTTTGAGCATGCATGCTATGCATGGAGGCTAGCTAATTAAAAATATTTTTACTAAGTTAATGTTTCCATCTTCTTCAGAAGGAAAATGTGATCACCTTTACTCAAGCTGTAAACGGTCATGCAAACATGCGAAACAAGAAACCATGCATTATTCAGTGAAAAATAACTCGTTTTCATATGTTCAGCTACCCCAATTGTCTTTTGCTATTTTCACTATACATTGTAGTATTGATTTTTGCAAACAGAACACAAATAGATAAACTGCAATTTGTTAAAGAGGGATCACAATACGTCAATAATTAAATGGTACATGCAAATAGATTTTTAGGATATTTTTCTTCTCAATCAGTTTACTTTTCTTCATCTATAGATGATAGACCTTCACATAATAAAGCTACTTTTTAGATTAGTTGAATATTATTTTTACCAGAAAAAGAAACTATTAATAAGACAAGCAATTGGGTGGAACATAAAGTAAAATCATGCCATTATTAACTGTAATGTTTGAAAAATGTGAACTTTTAGGCACATATAATGCACAAATGTTAATCAAACTTAATTTATTTGTTATTAGTCCAATTGTTTTTATAATAATTACAACATGACTTCCAGAAATACAGATATAACGCTGAATTTGGGGTCCATGACATATCTGGTTAATCTTGCAAGCGGTATTTATTTTCATGATTTGCAAGCAGTATTAATATATCTGGCAAGTTGCATTTCTTATCATACAAGCAGTATTTTATATCTTGAAGATGGCATTTTATTTAGCAAGCAGCAGTTCTAGTTGTTTATTTATGTGATAATATTATCTGGCAAACTAGTAGTAATATATTTTATTTCATTTTGATGGGATAATATCTTGAAAATGTTTTTCTTATCTTGCAAGCAGTACAGCAATATCTTGCAGGTGAAATTTTTATCTTGCAAGTGGAGATTCAGCGAGTTGATTTCCACAGACATGCAATAGCAAAGAGTCGTCATCATAACGTGCGCTAGCGGCCATTCTACATACGCAAGCTGAGTAGTGCCATGTACAAGGTGAAGGACAGTAAGGGGAGATAACTCAAGACAGTTATAAGCCTGAAGCCTAAAATGTTGCAACCTTTGCGTTGTCCGAGATTGTTTGGTTTGTTGCTTGTGTTCTGAGTGGGGTTAACTCCACTGTTCTGAGTGGTTCTAACACCACTGATCTCAGTGGGTTCAATGCCACTATCCTGCATGGGTTTAACGCCACAAGTATTGTTATTGATTAAGTTGGGCGGTGCTGCTTGGCTCGGATTAGTCACATGAGCGAAGCTGGACTTTCGTGATTCTATACAGCAAAACAGACCGGATCCACCAGAAAGGTTAATATTTTTACCTGTGCAGAAAATAAAACCAAAAAAAGAAACATATTTTCAAATAAGAATAAAATGAAGTTGAAAAATTAAAATTAATCAATGCAATAGAAACTATTCTAAAATATAGCTAATTGTGCAGGTGAGGACAGAAATAAAAAAAAAAGAATAAAAAAAATACATAACTTTGTTTCAGAACGACACAAAGCATTATTAAAATTAAATTATATTTTATATAGATAGCTACATCTAACTACACATGCACAAGCTATGAAGAAGGGGAACTCAAGTGGACCCATTACAAAGAGTCATGCATGAATTAAAATCAATTAAATTCCCTCCCTGGAAAAATACACTATTTTATTTTTTTTATTTTTTTTTAATTTAGGATTTAGAGCCGCTTTTAAGATATTTTTTCTCTCATATCAAAGCTTGTCAGTTTAGGGCAGGAGGAAACTCACAACATCGGTAGCGCTGAATGTTGCAGTAAGCCTGTGAGCACTGGCTGGTATTGACAGACCAAGGATGATAACAGTATTGCTACGGTACAGACAATTCATCCCATCATGATTGTACTAGAAAGGTAACTTTCACAAAATAAGCATTTCTCTGTTGGGTATATCTAGTTGACTCCAGCATGATGAAGGTTAAACATGAGTGAAAACATGATGGACGCTGCAGATAATAAAATTGGATATGACAGAAATATTATTTTATCGTTATTTTCATGCCTGTTAATGCATTCATGTTAAAGCTATGCACACATAACTATGTGTAATATTACAGTATGGATAATGGTATATAAATTAATCATACATATTGGATATACAGCTATAATTTGTGCATATTGTTCAAACACATTGCTAGTTCACAGTAGTAGAATCAGTTTTCTCTCAAGTAGTTAGAAGAATCTCTCCAACTAGTATTAGCCTACAACACGAGTAGGTTACGTAAACAGATGAGCGGTCCCAAATGCCAAATATGTTATCAAGGGATGCAAACAAAGATAAGCTTTTGTGAATTGGGTACAATACCCACTGCATTCACTCTAATTGGGTATCCAAATTAATAATACCCACCAACTTTACTTTAATTGGGTATCGATACCTTTCACCATATGCATGGCAATTTGAAATCATTTCCA
>JAULBP010031618.1:0-13531 GCA_032355345.1 Lepetodrilus pustulosus
AGAGAGACAGAGAGAGAGAGAGAGAGAGAGAGAGAGAGAGAGAGAGAGAGAGAGAGAGAGAGAGAGAGAGAAAGAAAACAAATTGTGCTTGTATTGGCATTTATCACCACCTACGCCATGTATCTATCCATCTCATATTGTCTGCTATATCAACATTAACATATCAGTAATGATAAGCTATAGTACATAATGCTTCATAGTATCAAACATCATAGAGATATCGCACGTGCGTATAATCACGACACACTGGTGTAATTGCATATACCGGTACCTACATATACATACGTTTTCGCAACAAGCATATTTCACCATACTCATTTGCTCTTATAGCACCAGCTGCGTTTAACAAGGACCCATGTATATCCATAGTTACAATGTCCCTGATGTACGACACTACATAGAAGGCATACATATTCAAATCATAAAATGTATAGGAACGAAAATCATATTCTTTATTTCTTTTTAAAGTATTTATAGAAGTTGCATGTTTTAGTATGATTCTTCTGGTTGTTTAGCTAAAAGGACTAGAAGAATTAGAGAATGTAAAATGAATGGATGACTAGTATAGCGTAAAACTGTTACGCAGATATATACGATCTCTGATTGGAGTAGCATAGCGTCAATATAATTAGATTAGCATAAATGCAGTTTAACGAATAATATCAGAGATCTATAGTTTTTCCCACTTTCAAGTTCAAACGCGATCATTCCTGCGTTTTACGCCACATTATTTTAGTGATCAAGTGATATTGTTAAAATACTACAGTATACGTTCCAGGTTACACTTCGATGTGAACAAGCCTGTCAAATACCACGCGATCAACAAAACATATATGACGAAATAGGCATGAATTATGGCGTTTGAAATTGAACGTCGTACAACAAAAGGTTTCAATTACTAATAATGTGTTGTTATTGTGTTGTATTTGGTTCTGTGAAAATAATATTGACTCATCTGTACACATAATATTGAGCGCAAACGAGGAAATATTAGTTGTATTCTATTACATAATTGTATGCACATACGCGCTGCTTTGTAATTGGCATTTCTACAATGGCTTGGAAATAATACCAAGGAAATCAACTTAACTTTCAAATGAATATAATTACGCTAGCACTGATCTCTATGGAATACGGGTAATCTAATTAGTACCTTTTTTTAAGGATAAAGGCTCACATACATGTATATAATAGATAATTATACCATGGCTCACACATACATAATGGTTTACTAAGTATCACCAAACACATTTCGGCTGATCTATTCATGGCTAACCTATTCCCTCTTCGTCCAGCCTATCCCTATACCTCTTCACTTGACCATTCTACTGAGGTGAACCACAACGATATGTTTTACCTTAACCACAGAACATTGAGCTGTAATCAGTGATAATGTGGTGTTGACGTCAGGTTATGAGAACATAACTAGATGGAATATGAATTATTGATGTGATACCATTAGTGGAGAAAGAACAAGAACGATCTTACACCACTACACGTGCGGATCCATCTATTGCATCCTCACATGATTACGCGTGTACCTGTGTGAATATAGCAGCACTAAGTCAACGTAGCTAACACTTTAAGTGTTAGCTACGTCAAGACTCAGACCTACAGGTCAAACATAACGTCCAAAAATAGCATGAAAATAATGAAATGATCCAATGCCAAAGAATTTAGGTGGCTGACCATTTGAAGCTGGTAACTCCAGAAGGAGATTGACATCATAGCAACTTCACAACATGACATTTATTAATACCTATTGTGTCTTGTTTGCGCGATGACACGCCTTCTGAATTATTATTATCTTCTTTCTGATCTTCATATCTGACCTTTTGTGACCTTTATTTAATAAGGCAAATGTCGTTAAAGCTGTCAATCAAACATGTCCTCGTGTGAACAGATGCCACCCTACCAGAACGGTTCAGGAAGGCTCAATGGCGAAGGAGGCCCGACTATAATACTTTACTATTCACTTTACTATTCTCGTACTGAACAAACAGACGCACGTATATTTTGAGCGTGCGTCATTTGACGAATTGGTCTTTTAATACGAGTTAACTCGAGATGCCTGCTCCAATGAATGACGTGGTAAAACCAGGCCATATCTTCACTGGCTAATGACTTATTAATAACACGGCCAGTTTGACATTATCAGCATCATTTAACTTAGTTAATGCTCATTATATTATGAATACGATTGTCTCGATGGCATTTAAACGACGAGCAGGCAATTACTGCTTATCTCTGTGGAACGACATATATTTCCTCATTAACGGTTCAACGCTTTTGTTCACATGAAACGCTGATCCATCGATGACTTAATTCGCTTAAATATGGATCTTTCCTATTCGCCGTGTTCATATTCTGGTACAAAAGCTGGTGGGAAAGGTCATTCGGAATAATGGTTATACTGAGACGCTATTTATAGAGAACAGTGTTGGATTATTGTGTCCAATACGTCACATGTTCGTTTCTACGAGAACCGATGTCACGTGATAGCCCGTACATATGAAGATGAACATTAAATATCCATGTAGCATCCGAAATGCATACATATATACCAATCATGTTGACAGTCTCCCAAATGTGACTTATCTTAGTTATGGAGATAGGGTTATGGGGTTTGGGGTTAGTACCATTTGTAAATATGTTTATGTTAGCTAAACTCACAAATAATTGTGTAACTAGGCAACGAGTGACGTATGCGACAGAAGAGCTGTTGGCTACGACTCAAACAACTGTTAATGCTTTCGGATATAACAATACAATAATTGTTGGTAGTAAACACTACACTACCAGTACTAGAGATGCATTGTTGCAAGCTAATGGCAGTTGTGGATTTAATATGCTGGCATACTGTCCAAATACCACAATGTTTGCATTAGCTATCATTTTAACAACATACGATACACGAGTCTAAAATAGAAACACACTCGCCTTAGCATAGAGAGGCTACAGCAAAAACATCACGGTACGTGTTAGTCGCAATTGGATTGAAACGATTACGTAAAATGTGCCATCTGTTCTAGCCATACAGAGTTGTACCTTAGCATGGTATGTAATCATTAACGAAACATCATGTGTTTATATAGCATCACAGCGTTATAAAAGCGAGCAGTTGTAATATAAAGAGCATGTGTGAAACTTGATCTAAGTTGTACAACATTTGAGGTCGAAGCCAGGCGCGGAATGCTGCCCTGCAATCGTGAAGCAAAAACATATTTAATTTACGATGCTGTCAGCTCAATGCTGGACGTTATACACTGTGTGAGACGCGCTGTACACTCTAGGACTGCTGTGTAAAGGACAACAGCACAGGCACTGCATACTGTCCTCATGAGCAGTTATTTATAGTCGGAAGTGCTGCTGGAATGCAGAAGAGAGAACTCGGCCATGTTTGTGCACAACACGGTAGATACTAGCAATTATACAACAGCGGCTTAGCACCGTTGGCGAACACATATGTACAGGTAACCTGGGTGGAAAGAAGACACATGACAACACATCTAAGACAGGCCTGACTTTACCTTGTTGTATACTCCCGCCATCACGAGTTCGGTTTCAAGTATCATCGTACTAATCCCAAACATTGCAAACAAGAGACAATAATCCGATATTTTTTTCCTCTTTTCGTACAATTGTTTCCTTTTACCGAGTCTATATCCCACGTTTTTCTGGTTAGCTTTGGGGTTTATATTGTCTGCTTCGGGAAACTTTTGGTAATCCGCCATGCCAACGAGTGCCACTCCAGCCTCTTCTGTGGTGACATAGGTCATTTTAGACGACGTCGGCAATGACTGCATTGAAATGGGTTTTTGTAGTTGTTTAAAGGACGTGATGGCGCCGTTTACCCTCATGTAGTCAGCGCCGATGTTGGATATTGCAGATTCCATAATATTGTGTTTAATGTCTTCAGAAGTTTTCCCACACTCGGGTTCACTATGGGATCGTCCGTCCTCTTCCCCTCGTCCGGTATTTAACGGTAATACACGTTCCATCTGAGTCCGCGGGCGTGTGTTTGTTTTCATGGCATCAAGATACTCAGGCGCTGCCGCTGCTACATAGCAGGCTCTGTCTATGGTTAAGTCTGCCGCTGTAGTAAACCCCACTTTATCTTCGTCGGTGCTGCTGAAACTGTAATTTTGGAGTTCGATATCTGGGGAGGTGTAAGCTGGGTTAACTCGTCCATCTCCACCGGTGGGGGCTGGAACAGGGGGCAAACTCAAGTTTGGTAACTGCCCAAGCGTGGAGGCATCTTCCATGTCATTGTGTTCATGGAACGGGGACGTTTCCCCGGCATATGTTTCGGCTTCGATCTCAGCGCTGGTGTTGTCAGTCAGCTCCAAATGCGACTCCTGTGCCAGATCGGGATGCAGCGAATGGTGTGTGGAGTCCAGTCGCGCCCGTTCATTGGCTGACTCCACCAGAATTAGCGACATATTCAAATATCATACGGAATTACTGTACCGATCGATAAACGCGCGGAAGGCGAGCAATTCCCACTGGCTTCGGGATTCATAAACTCGACATAGGGTTCGGAATAATACATTGAATAAATAAAAATTGTTGTCAAGAGTCGCATAATGTCAAAGAGCGAAGCTGTTGGTTAGGTCATAGTAGTCTCACGTGTTGTGGCGAACGCTGGCTATGAAACAAGTGGGGATCCTATCCTAACAAGTTCTGATTCCAAGTCTTGTCTATTACTCTAATGTATATGCCAGCCATCACTAATTCACCGTCGTACAAATCGGTGGAGTAAACGAGAATGGAAGTCATCTGTCAGCGTAGTATTGTGTTTGTGGTACCCCAGGGATGGTAGCGATTAATTATTTAGCTGTCAACACATTAGTGCAGTGTTTTGACACCGAACATAAGTAAATAACACGAATTATAGGTTACATTGAATTAAGCCTTCGTCGCTCAAACTTAACTTGGATACTTTTTTTGTATGTTTGTGTCGGTGATAATTTTGGAAATTCAGTTGGTGTAATGCTGACAAGGAAAGCTTCTTTTTTTTCAAATTGGCGCATTAATTGCTCATTTTGTAAGTCGTTTAATATATTCGTGTCTACCTATATAAAACAATATAGTTTAGTGTTCAGAACGTGTGTATGAATATTTAAATATAACGGCGCCAGACGCCCTACGGATAATGAACCTAAGTGTACTTCTCCGAGGCCAGTGTGGAATGCGCCATGTCAAATCCCCGATATTTCAATGCAATGACCCAAAATTCATATATATCCTATTATGGATTGTCATCGATTGGCGGAAAGTCGAACACTTCCAGGAACACAGTCTATAGTTGACAATCTATAAATATGTCGAACATCGAGAGGCTCTGTCGAGGATCAGCTAAATCAAGCAGCACGGATTAGTAGCACTATTGTCGCAGATCGGTGTAAAGAACGTATGCAGTAACCTGTATGCACGTCCGTTTAATTCAACACGGTATCGATGATGAAAATGTGCATAATTTCAATAAGCTTTCACATACGGCCGCCGTATGGTTTATGGCGGTGTAGGATCCTTTCTTCCGTCACAATGGTTGGTAAAATGTTGGGATATTTGTTTCGTCTTTTTTCGGTGGTAGAGGTTTCCTATGAATCAATATGGTTTAAAACGTGACCTTTTTTAAATGCATTTTTTTATAGGCTCAACGTGCACTGTTCGTTTCACACTGTAAAAGTGCTTGCATCAGTACTAAGCTCCGGTCTTGTGTAATCCTTTAATGAATATAAGGTACAGAAATCGTTAGTCATCGGATTAGTTCGTGGAATTACCACTACAACAAACCCATGTCGTACACGTTCGGCTGTTTGATAGTGCAATGCACTCACATATACATACGCGGCCGATTGTTAAATGTCCACTTAGAAGGAAAAGATGTCTCAAATTGCACTTGGAACACACAGCGAAGTGTTGTCAGGCAGTTTACTCCGACGCTGTTCTGTCTGAGAGCTATTAACTACTCTGTATAGGTTTGCCGAGTAGACATAGATCGTTCTTCGAGACAAAACGATCAAATCCGTTACGGAAGGTCTCTTAATAGCTATGCGATTACCTTTGCGTTAAGTTAATAATATTCGAGGTAAAGTTACACTGTACATACACACACGTCAGGTGTGCAAGCAATCAACCAACACGTGGAAGGACTGGTGCCGCTATGAATGGACCATTGGTGCCTCTGACGTTACGAAAGTACCTATAGCTGCACTGATTGTTTTAATCTCTGCGGAATGGTCTAATATCCCGGTGTTATTTTATTTATGCCGTGTGTAGTGTTACTGCAGGGCCGCCGACACACGCCAGTGGTCACGTTCAATCAGCGTGTACGACGCATCAACGATCGATTATACACACGAGTGTGCTTTCACCGTTCCAATTTCCAGGCCACATGACACTACCGCACTCTCTGGTTGAAATCCTCTTTGTTCTATGTGTGTTTGGGTGGGTTGACATGGGATGGAAGTACAGAGTGTATTTGCTCTGTATCTGGCACTCGTCCAATAGTCATTTAATTTGTCAACATGTTTTAGCGCTATTGAGTGTAACACTGTACGACTTGACCAAGCCATGCAATCAGATACGATTGCTGAGTTCTCGCGCGTTCCCTTCAGTACGCTATGGATGTTGTGGACACTCTATACAAAACATGTATATTTTGGGACGAGCCATCCACATTTTTTCTCAATGAGGTATACATTAGTTGGTACTGCCATACTTAATATACCGCCATGTCCTGAAACACGATCGCGCGGCCGTGATTTACCATTGCACTACATGAAACTGAGCTGGATTCATAGTCCTCTATGACATTTATTCCATCCTAATAGCTTCTTTTTCTCTCTATTTCCAGAATGAGAACTGGTGTTAAGTAACGTCTCTGTGTAACAATGCTGAGCCACTGGGTGACAGCCATCAAGACTTAATCCTCTCCTTCACGCAGTATTATGTCTTTCTTTCGGCCAGTGCACCTTGGCATTACATATCCCAAGGGATCCGATGGTTGGAATTACATGAAACCCGCGATGCACTTGACACGGTTAGTTCCGACAGTCTCTCTCCTTTTAACCGCATTTATTATGAATAAACATCTCAATAACTTAATACTCAAACTTAATACTCAAGCTGATTGGCACAAATCAGAATCAGGATTCACGATTCTAATGCATATCAACACAATCGCGACGTCAAGAACAATAGAAGCAGACACAAATGACAGTTTATATTACAGGAAACGCAAAACGTTATTGATACGCCTTGTTAGAGACAAGCTAGAAGATCTCTTATTTCTTGTCACCGGTTCTGATTAGATGTTCAGAAATACACGAGAGGTGTGCACTCATTTACACGGAAGGTATTAATAGACGTCGAATCGCTACACCAACGGTACTAATCTGGTTGTTGGGAGATATAGTGTCATACGACACAGCTGGCATGCATCGGACTGATCATTAAAATGATATCACATTTCAGGTGCGCCATACTGCTAATTAGCAATATGTTGGGGTTTGAATGCGAACAGGTTGTGCAGAACAAATGTCACGAGTAATGTCCAAGCTACTGTTCTCTCATGAATACAAGACTAGGCCTCTCACGTTTCACAGAACAGACCTACAATTTCGAGATTTAAATAAAATTAGTTCTATTCTTATATACACATTATGGCCGTGTACCATCTGAACGCTGATGTAGGATCATCGTTAGTAGCAGCATCAGACTTTCCAAATAGCCGTCGTTTATCCCCGCTAGCCGACTTGGAAAGATTCATTCACCGATCTTTTTAACATCACTTCCTATTTGGATATCGTGGTTTCCACACTAGAATTCCAGTCACGCAAAAGCACTGAAGAAACTCGATTAATTGAAGGCGACGGTCAACGATTTTCCTCCTGCACACGAACACTTCACTTCAAAGACGGTTTTGGACACATTTCCCTAGCACTGTCATGGTTCTAGTCACTGCGGATACACCGGTGCTCGCTGGAGGTGCATGTTTAACACTAACTTGATGTACCGATCTTCTAAACGGAACTAAGGTTTTTCTGATGCGTGTGTGCCAGTTATTGCTTCGATAAAACGAATAAGGACAACCAGTTGACATGACTTCAAGATTACATGTATTTAAATACTCGTGTAGGGAACGAGGTATCCCATTTTATAATTGTTTTCCTTCTACTGATTTTGTCAACCAGAGGTATATTGGTTGTTAGGATGCCGAGTGCCAATCATAACGGATAAATATCTCTTAAAAATTCAATTTATCAAACAGTAAAGTGTTCAGGATAACGTGGCCTATGCCAGTGCTGTAAATGACACGTCATACACGTATGTTTGATTCACGAGCTAATGTGCGACATCAAAATTATTAATGTTAATATACAATGAGGTTAGGCTAATTTCTTTTCCTGACAACGCCAGCAATTCATTTGTCACATTAAATACACGTCCGCAGTTCAAGAACAATGTATTTGCATGGGTAGAATTTGCATGAAAGTGTTACCTAATAATAATAACATTCTAATTATTCCAGCCGTAAATTTCTCTAGTAGTGAAAAGACATTCGAGTTGAGTAGTTTCTGAACTTGCTATTTCCGAAATAGAAGATATCGGTTCTGAAATATTACAACACTATTAGAGACCACTATGTAAGTCTATACTTGATAGTTGTGTTTTTTGGGGTTTTTTTAATTTGGGGTTTAAAGTCACTTTCTAGATTCAATAGTTGTGTAGCACTTCACATTTACTACTCTTACAGGTAACGATATTTACGTTTCTTTACGGAAGAGGAAGTTCGGAAAATAAGTATGAATAATGTTACGATACTAATGACATACTAGTAGTAGTTTATATACAGTATTCCGTTACGGTATTACACATTCTAGCTCCGTAAACGCCCGATTGATCTGAATACTCCCCAGGGAGAGCGCACGGATCCATAGATCGGCGTAATAATGTAGCGTTACATCAGCATGCCTTCGAATGCAGATAAGGCGTAATATAAATTGCGCATTATTATTATTATTATTATTGTTATCTTCTAGACAAACAATAACCAAGTTTTCATTGCATTATGGTCTGCGACAGTGCCAGCAATTAATGCAGCAAGTAAAACAGGGCAGGAGACGAAAGGAAACAAGTTAGCATGTCCAAGCTCTAGCACATAATTAAGATATCTTCCAAGCTTATTGGGCAGCGCGGTTCAGGCCACATCCTGGTTGGTTAAGTGACAGGAATGACGTCGAGTTGACACGCCAGTCTCTTCTCTAGACTCCAAGTCAACGTCTCCCAGAATACCTACCCTTCACGTAGCCGAAACAACCTAGTCTTCAGATCCGTTTCACCCAATAACGACAATGTTCGATGACCCTGCAGCATTAAGGACGAATGGCTTGACGTTATAGATGTGTGTTTACAGATTTATTGTGAATGCTTACAGAGAACCGGATACTGCAATGAAATAAATGCTTCCTATGGGCAATAACTCTAAATCACATGAACCACTTGCAACGATTTACTGTAGCTACTGCTAGAGGGCGACCAAGTCACGCCAAGGTCGTTATATACTCGGGCACTTCGCCTGCTGATTTGATGGCTAACAGTACGCAGCGAATACTCTTTGTAGAACAGGAGCCGGAACTAGATCCCGATGTCAAGCACATGCCAATGCTGCAAGGATGTACACCAACAAGTGGCACACAGATGTTTACACGTTTCCTGCTTTGATAAAATCTAAACCATAGTCAATATTTCATTATGGGGTATTAGTTCCCCAATTGTTTCGTTATGCATAACACAGTAGGATATAAATGGATCCCTTATAGGCCCGTCTTTGTCGGTGCCGTCGCAATAGGAGATTTTGGTTTTGATCTTATTCCTCGCGTCTGATCGGGTAGTAATTTGCCGACAATCATAATACAGTGTTGCCGGAGCCGTTCACTTAGTACTGTTATGAGAAGAGATCATTTTGTTTGCATGATCGTTGGAAGCCATGATCTTTGTCTAGGGTGAACAACTTGGATACTACTTCTCGGTGGAACTGTAGATGAACGCCAGATAACTGTTGAATAGGTGAATTACGTCTCTATGCATTTTCTTCTTTCTTTCTTTTGGTTCGTGTGCGTGCGTTTATGTGTGTGTGTGTGTGTGTGTGTGTGTGTGTGTGTGTGTGTGTGTGGATTTTTTTTATTGGGGAAGATATATGCTTTCGGGATCTTTGGTTCCGAAGTCTTGGTCAATGTTCGCGGATATTACCTTTCCAATGCAACCATGATACATGATTCGCCAAGTGTACAGTACGGAGACGGCAACTATAATTCTTGGTTCGTCAATACCAGTCAGTTTACTACAATATTCGCGGGTTTACTCCTGATGTTATCTCCCCCAGGGAAGGTTCCAACTCCGAGCTTATCGTTAGGTTACCGTTACGTGGCAAGATGTCCTACTATGTACTCCCAAGTAGTTAAATTAGCTAAGACAATCTTGAAAATGGCTCTAAATCTACTTCAAACAAACAAACATTCGACGATTCTCTCAGTGGCACTGATCAGCACCTACGTTCAAGCTGCCATTGAACAGCAATACTTAAGGAATTAAAACCAAATCCAATTGTCACTGAAAATACGTTGTTTATTTCAAATCTCGCATAATTAGTTACAAACTGCAAATGCAATGTCACAATAGTTGTAAATATTCGTATTTGTCTTGTCATTCTTACAAGTCTCATTAACCACGTTGCTAACATTCCACATCTTTTTAAAACTTCAGTCGTTAACCTTTTTTAACCCTTGAGTCATTACATCGTTACAAATTTCAACGAAGAAACGACGGATACCGAACCATTCAACACCACTTACACGGCAAGTTAATAACGTCATTGATAAGAAGAAATAAAACACTTTCCTAGAACCTCCCGTGTCGTGACCAGTATCCGTTAAGGACGCTTCGTAGGCTGATGACGTGCAGTAACACAAAACCTGCTACTTATATATAAGACAAAGTATGCTAATCAGTATTAAGTCGTATCGTTCCATCTAAACAGCAATACATCCCGTGCTGTGGCTCAGTAGGGACTTCGTGGAATTAAATTAACCGCAGCCTAAGATCTAGAATGCTTTCCGTCCATTCGTTCTGCTCATTAGCAGTTGATTGCGAGATAACTGACCGCTAGTATTACTGGACGCATCTCTTCGATGAAAAGTATTAACATATTTGGGGATTGTCGTCAATGCGATGGGTTCAAGGACGGGATTTAATTGTCTTCGTGATTGGATTTTAGCTACAAGTGTTTCCAACAATACCAACTATGGATTATGCATGGTCAATTTGATCCGAATGGCATACCTCGTAGGGGAAGATATTAACAAAGTCTTAAGGCATGCAATCACAACTTTCAATGAGTGCGCAGCACTATGTTTGATCAATAAATGCGAACTGGATTCGTTTGCGATACTTATCAATTTGATAATCGCCAAACTCCTTTTCGTCAATCCACATTTAACAATATATCTTGATATCTTTATTATCCCGTGGAGGGATTTATTTTTACATTGTAAAAGGTCTCTATTAAATAATTAAATAAATAAAACAACATTCATACAACACATAATTTAATAACAGAACATTTCTAAAATTACGATGTACATATGTTGAGAGTAAACAATTAAAACAAAATACCAGTAATCACAAAATTCAATTAAATGAGCGTATAATTCGTTACGGAAGATTTGGGGGATTCGATCTAGCAGTTATATGTTCCTAACACAAGATAATTAGAGTTCATTCCATTTATTCATATAAAATATGATTATCATATGGGTGTGTTATAGCTATTGAGTGGTGAGAAAAAGGTATATCAAATAGATAACAACTTGTGGGTGGACAAATCAAACGTAAATAGTCTCAGACATAAATTCATTTGTCCATTATAAAAGTAAACTATTTATGATTGTATGCTTCTAAAGTATGAACATTCTTCACAACCACAAATGGAAAACCATACAGAGTGAGTGAGTGAGTGATTATAGAGTTTAACGTCGCTGTGGGAATCTTTCACCAATTTACGACGATAAAATCATACAGAGAAATAGCACAAAAAAGAAAATTAAAGAAAAATACAAAAATCAATTTAGCTATCAGATAATGTTTTTACGATGAGAAAAATAATAAGACATTTGAACAATACACTATAAATACTTACGTTTCATTATTGAATAATATACTATTAATAATCAATGTTAAGCATGTTTGTTATTGTGCTACAAAGGTCTAGGTCAGTCAACAATCCAGCAATTATCGGGAATAGTAATGTCGTAATACCAAGAGTCACCATATATAGACCATATCGTCTAATCGTATATAAAGTTTCATAAATATTTAATCAATGGTTCTTGGATCTACTCCGGAAATGAACCATACCTCGAGCATTCGCAGAGTAGTCGGGCATCCAGTGGAAATGGGCAGCTTACATTTATACCAGCATAGGAAATGGAACATTCTGAATAGCATCGGGCACACAGAGACTAGGACGTCTGCGGCCAAGATGTCATGTTGCTCTTAATAGTTTTGGAGATAGGGCATTAGGAAACGAGGTGATTACAGACGGACAGAACACACGCATATGCCGCTGGAGATATGATCATTCAAACCTTCTGATAATAAATTGTTACGAGACACTATCTACAACGTATTTGTTACGAGATACTATCTACAACGTATTGAATGAAAAATGTTTCACAGTTGAATACAGTTTCAGTATCTATTTGTCACCTTGTACATAAATAAACGTTATCTCGATGGTAGTTATGTAACTATATATCAATTCATAGATTAGTATTCGCCGACGCCAGTACCGGTAGGCCTACTCAAACATTTAGCAAAGTAGCACATATGAAACAGTTGCTCGTAAAATAAAGCATTGTAAAGACTAAAGACGGCAACATTGAGAAAGACATACAATAAAAACGTTTAACAAAACGAAACAAACAGAGATGTACATCAAATTATATATTGACGCTTTCAATGGCATCGTTCTTGTTTTTTTCAGCAAAAGGTAACGGATATTTGTGGGGTTCCGCGGTTTATGTACTTACTGCTATTTAACTCGTGTAGAAAACATTAAATTAGTATGCTTTCTCGTATTTCACCCAACTGAAGAAATGAATCTCAATGGCACACACACACGCACACATTATTAATACCTACTTGCTACCCCAATCGTAAGAGACGACCTGCACCATACTTGGCCTCCATTAGCATGTCTAGATACATATTTTGACATCAAAGTTGACAGCAATACAAGGCCAACAGTGAATATTCCCCTTTATCAAATTCCCATAGAACATGTATTAAACTATTGGCATCCATGTACTGTGATAGCTGCAGTTCTGTAGCTAAAAATGCCTCTTTTACTATTTTGCTCTCTACTAAAGGTGCCAGAGTAGATAGCAAAATAGTAAAAGAGGCATTTTTAGATACAGAACTGCAGCTAATTGTTGCACAGTTCCTAGTGAGGCTTACAACGGTT
>JAULBP010031728.1:0-13529 GCA_032355345.1 Lepetodrilus pustulosus
CTGAATGGCTACTGTGTTTGTCTGTGAGTCAAGAGTCTGTTAGTTCATAACCTTGCTGCTTTGTTTTACTCGATAACAGGTGTAGTATTATAGAGATATTTTGATTTGTATTCAAAATTACCTTACAGGAATAATAATAATAATAATAATAATAATAATAATAATAATAATAATAATGATAATAATGATGGTGTTATTTCCGGTGGCAGGCATCCTGCAACACCTAACTGGAGATATAGCATTAATTAGATAATTGCTTATCAAAGTTTTCTTTGATATTGCATATGGCATTTAGTTTGGTTATGACAAATGGTTTCATATGGTTTTGATTAAAAACATTCCAGTGAATGTAAACCACAAAAATATCTGTAGACAATATATCGTGAACATCAAAGCATGGTTGCTAATGATGCTTGCTTGATTGAATTAAATTGCTTTACGTAGCAGTGGGAATATAATACCCATAGGCGACAATGATGCTTGCAGTGGTGGCTATGAAAGACGTCTGGATCGTGACGTATTAATGTCACAATGGCATGTCAGTCAATGTGTAGGGCATTTAGATTTCTAACCATTTGATGTCAGTGTCTACTTGCACTCCCTATAATAATAATAATAATAATAATAATAAGAAGAAGAATGATGATGATGATGATGATGATGATGATGATGATGAAGATGACGATGACGATGACGACGATGACGCCGATGATAAGGAGGAGGAATAAGAATGTGAACATTCATAATGGATCAAATCTATGCTTTAAAAGCTCATATCGCTACATCTTTTTACTCTGGTCTATCGATCATGAGAAATGCTAAAAAAAAATACTGTAATCAATGGCATCATAACTAACATCAACTAGTCCTTTGTACAGTTGTATCCATGTTATCAGTTTTATTTCCTACAGCCAACAATCCTATTACAGCACACAGGTGCAATCTCTGGTCTGCAGGTAACACTGTGTAACGGACAAGGCCACAGTGCTATTGGACAGCGTTACGTCAATTACGTGTACTACAAAATGTGTCATTTGTAAGCAAAGCCTACATAACCACATAATAACGAGGCTAATAATGTGCTCGCAGTGACAGATTAGTTATGTAATGTGACAAAGGTCGAACACATTGTGTCACTCAGGTTTCATTGTCAAGTGAAAAATTGATGAGATTTACACCATAAGTGACCTACCTATCTCCTGTACATGCCTACCCCCAACCCTCCTGCCCACTTCCATCTGCCACTCCTACACACACACACCACCCCACCACACACCCACCCATACCCACACATTAACACCATCCACATCCCTAATATTCGTTTGGATAATAAGAATGTGTCAATATCTATCTGTATTTTAGGGTTGTTCAATTTTTTGCTGTACTTGCCATGCTCAAGATGTCATTAAATATATGATGAGCAACATTAGCTGCCAATCATTTTCTTGCTGGACCCGAGAGTCTCAATGCAATTTAACTAATCCGAATTACCTGAAGTACTTTCAATTGCAGGGGCGCAGAGAAGAAGAAGAGCCAGTTAATGGATTCTGCACAGGATGCAAAACATACACTCTAACCAGGAACATAAATTGAATACAGAATTAGTTTAAACGTTAGTGGATTACAAATAATGTTAACTTCTAGATAATTTGCTGCTAAAAGCTTAAGAACAAGATAGTGACCACGAGAAGCTTCTGAACTTGTTACTAAAATAATACATTTCCAAATGAGAAATGCATCCTATGAGAGTTACATTTTACAATAGGAGGGGTATATTATTGTAATCACATAAATAAATAGAGCTTAATGTTCTTTTCAGAAGCAAATATAATTACAATAAATGCATCTAACGTTGAAAATTATATCTAATAGTTTACTTATATAACATATATTTTAGATATCTTGATACTACTAGTGATAGTTTTGTATTGAACAGGAGATGAGGCTTGTGGTGGCACAGTGGCATAGCTTGTCGAACTTCAGAGACAAAGGTTCCGAGTTCAAACCTACCCCAAGGACCCATACATATTTGTAATGTCTTTTTGATGCAGTCATGATATTGATACCAGCATGCAATGTTTGAACTGTAAAAGCACCCTGGCCTTCAAGATCTTGCCTGTCCAAAACTGTCATTTCAGATTAGCAAAATAATCTTGAATAGTTCCCTCAAAAACTATATCAGAACAATAACAATTTATTTTTTTAAATAACAGGATAACTACGGTAATCAATGTTTGCTGACATATTCTTAGATGACATATCATCATTGCCAAAAACAATTGCAGTAGAAACAAATACACAATGGTATTTTCTTGGATTGTAATTACAATTCCTTGGTTTAAAATGTCAAGCTTTCCCAAAAGGCAATATTGCAAGCATAAAAGTAGAACAGTATTATCCTTTCGTGATGTAACAATGTTATTACTTCACAAAAATAATATATCTATTTAATTAAATTTAAATTTGACAGCAACATCACTGGATGATCACAACAGAATGGAATTTTACCCCTTAGGCACATTCATATAAAATTTAACAAAAGAAAGACGCATTGTAGATGGTAGAATACATACTGCAGATTGCTATTATAGTGTATAAAAAGGTCATTTTGATGAACCTCAGTATAAATATCTTAAACTATCAACAGCAATCAGGTATGTTATTTAGATCTGGGCTCTTCTGTATGAACATGATGAAATGGTGAAACCTTGTAACTCTACCCCCAACCTTTATCACTGGTCATGTATAGTCTATGGCTCATGAATAGTCTATGGCTAAGGTTAATTACTTCTCTATTTTTTTAGTCAGTTAGTGTGACCTTAAGAGTTACATAGTTTCGTATATGAAACCCCTGAAGACTATGACTAGTTACATGGTAAGTGAAACAAAATTATGAAATCCTGGACATTCTGTCATCATTTGGCTGCTGACCTATAGGTTATTATGGCTGAGGGGGATTTTTTTTCTTTTTTCCATATTCAATTTCTAACATGACAGTGTTCGAAATAGAGCTTGTGTCCTGGGGGTCATTTGAAAATCTGCAATGTTAAAGGTGTCTGTGGGACCCCCTGAAAATGACAGACTTTACTACCATTATGGGAAATGTCCCCCTGATTATTTTCTGAATTTCGAACACTGCATGACCACAGTACCGTATTTCTGTGATATTCTGGCAATCTGTTCACTGAAGCGGAAGAACAGCACAACAATCACACATGACAAACCACGGCTGATACAGAAGAACCAAGGGCGACACAAGCATGCTTCAGTACTTTAATCATATATCTACCCATCCTCTCTCCACATCGTGTTGAGCATTGAAGAAGCACCTTGTTCAAAGAGTCTAGAATTTTATACAACTACACACTATTGTTATTATGATTATGATTATTAATCATAATAATTATTATTATTACATTGCTAGTTTAATGAGAAACATGTAAAATCAGGTTCATAGTACTAAAACACTGCCATGCTCATATATTGCTAAAATCTCCAGGGATTGTATAATACTGTAGTTAGATTTGTAGGAAAATAAATTTACATGAGTTGAATGTTAACTAATTTTGATGGTGAAAGTTTCCCTTTCATGTCTGACATTGACCAATACCAGTCACTGTCTCGCTGCTGTTACCATGGTTACTATGTTTTTGTGTGTGTCTTTGATAAGCACTGAAAGATCAAAAATAAAAATCTATTAATTAGTAACAGTTTATAAAAACGATATATGTTCAATTACATTTTATCAAGAGTTTGAGTAGCAAACTGTAACCATGAAAGGCAGACTTCTAATTTAGTTACTTGACAACCTAACTGGACTGGAAAGAAGTCACGTCCTTGCAGTACACCATATTGACAGCATTGTTTGAAAAAAAAATGTCATTAATACAATGACAAGACAAATCCAAAGTTGTCCTGAATCAGCTGATAGGCACATACATTATGCATATTGACACATAGACTGTGCTCAAGACAATACAACTGATGGCAAATACATAGAAGTGCATGCTGCTTCATCTCCATTGCTTGATAATTTACTGCACATGACATGCATGAGGATGTGCTGTTGTTGGACAAATACATACATGACTTTAAACACACCACTCATCTTCATTACCCACTACCACCAGCGTAAGTCAAGAGGCAGCACTCCATTAGGGCTGGCTTCATTTATCCATAAACGGTACTATCCTCCAAGAAATAATGTGCACCTTCAATAATCAATACTCTTAATTCAATGAATTGAATGGCAAAGATGTCAATGCTTAATAAGAGAATAAGCAGAGTGGGTTTGTTTTTAACATTGTTTTCCACATTCTTCAAGTGTTATTGATGTGATGTTCAATGGTGAGAGATGCACCACATATTTAGATATATATTTCATCCCAGAGTTGCATTCATGTTGCAGTGATCTTAACCCTCTCCCTGCTGCGGGCAACCAGAGATGCCCTAATGAGTAGTATCTGCGCCTAATCCAGCAGGGGGCTGGTTAACAGAGACCCAGGATAGGATTAGTGAGTGAGTAAATATGGAGCTTAACGTCAGTGCGAGAATCTTTCACCCATTTGTGATGAGGGTAGGATTAGAACTCAAACCCTTGGTCCAACATACTACCACCACTGTGACTTTAGCATTGGTCACATTATTATCATAGATCAAAAATATGTACAGATTGCTTACTGATTTACATAATACGCATGTGTGTATATAACATTCTAATAAATTATTAATATTACCTAATATAGGGAAATAACTATCTTTCAAAGTTAATAGCCCAAATAATGATTCAAATAACAAATTTGTTACAAGAACTTAAATTTTGACTACCGGGTAATCCTTAACTATTTCCCTGCTGAATGACACACATACACCATGTACACTGCTGGTTTAGGGCATCTCCAGTTGCCTGCAGCATAAAGAGGGTTAAAGGATACCTTTAACATTTAATCGTGAGAATAATTGTGAGAAAGGGTTCGGGCTATAAAAATCGATCCCAGAAATAAATATTAAAAAAAAAGAAATTTATATCAACATCTGAAGTATTTTTCAATGTAGTCTATTCATTATTCGCAAGTACTTAAATGATACCAAAAAGAAAAAGTTTAATTATGAAAAATAAAATGATGTAAAGATAAGATTGTAGTTTAGCAAGCAATTCATCTAGTACTGCTGCGTGAGACCTCCTTCAAGCAGTCAAAGCATTTTGTACCCAGTCACGAGGCATCAATGGCCAGTAAACTGAGATGTATTGATTATTTAAAGCAGCAGCATCCAGGAAACCAAAAGGATTGTCCACAACTTATCCACAACTCATCCACAACTCATCCACAGACAGAACCAACCTGAGCAACATATGTTTTTATCATCATGGTTAAACTCACACCAGTATTCTGTATTGGCAATACTGCTATCGTGGTGAATACATTTTCCCCTGGGATCGTAATCAATGATTGTCAAGATTGTTATTCTATATAGTAATGATGTCATAGTGTTCTAAACTTGATGACCTTATTCTGATACATAGTGTAACTGTGTTATGATTATCAATGATAGTTACGGAATGTCTGCTCTAGATATCAAGTTATCAATAATGAGTGATGATATTAGTTCTATTTTCTGTTAGCCAACTACTGTCTGGAGCATTGTTAAATCAAATCAAACATTGTGATGGTTTGGGTCAAAATAATGAGTGTAGTATTTCACTGCCAATTTCTAACAATGAATATCCTGAATGAATGAATGAAATCATCCTTGTTAACATGATCAATGGGAAAAGTTCAAAACCAAAGGTCCTTTTAAAGTAGATGGTCATATATCACTTTCAACATGTCTAAGATAATATTAAAATGCATCAAAACAATTTCTTAGGAAACATATGATGAAAATATATATATCAATAACAAAATTTCCAATGACAATGATAATGAAATAGTATCCTCAAACTTAATATATAAAAGCCCACAATAGTATACAGGTATAAAGCTAGGTATCCTTGCTTTGCTAATCACACACTAGATGGCATGGTACCAAACACCCTAGAAAATTAATTAGGGTTAAAAGATTAAAGTTTGTTTTTTATTATTAATTTCAGTAGCAAAATAACCAAACATTTTACCAGTAAAATAAATCAAACTTCTAATTTCTATCACATATACACGCCATCCAACATTCAATATTCAATTAAAATTAACTATCTTGTAAAGATTCCATAGCGGAAATAATTTGGAAGTAGAAAAAAAATCAATCTGAGCATGTGGACGGACTCAAGTGAATATTTCACATTTTATCTGACTGGTTGATGGCAGATACAAATCTTGGAGCCACAATTACAGAAACAGATCCAATTTATCGGTTTACCGTGCAAATTCCAGTTTTGCGTCACCAACAAGATTAAATTATTTCTATTCTGTGACAACAAATGGGAAAAGATCTTCACAGTTACCCTGGGCATATAGCATGGAAGCAGCAGCATAAATGTGTCATGGATGAACGACTTTATTTTCAGAAAGAACTGTTATACGGGAGTAAAATAACAATTACTAAATACCAAGCTATTTCTCATAGATTTCATAATATTTAAGCACAAATCTCAAATTTGTTGTGTGCATGATGTACCTCTCTCACTCTAGGTCAAATATAGCCAATAAAAAAATTCAAATTAACATGGAAACTGATAAATTTCTTTTGGTCAAATTGGTGTGACATTCACAACATTTCAACTTAATAATCATAAGTCTGTTCACAGATACGTATTGCCATATGAAAATACTACCAATTACTGGCATATTTTGCTATTTCTAAACTTTAAAAAAATACATCTGCTAAATATCAAGAAAAAACATTCTGAATAAAAGTGTGTTTTTTTTAACTAGCATTGACATTACATGTATTGACAACTTAAAATATGAGCTTGTCAAATTATTTCTTTTAGTATTATATTACCTGAACATGTGATACACTTTGGCCATAGTTATTACAAATTGTAACAACAATAAGACGCTACTGATATTACCAGGCAATACTTAAAATTAATTTAACTGTGCATTCAAATCTGAACAATCTATGGCTATATACTGATGTTTATGATTATATTGATCAATTATATTTATTTTCTTTCAACCAACCATTCATAATCTTCCATTATCATTATAATTAACATATTTAACCCAACTGACTGGCCAAAATATCAAAGTATGTTTATTTTTATTTTCTACTACCCGAGAAAACAATTACCACACAAAAATCTGCAAACCAGGAAATCAAATAAATACATGTATGACCTAATCTGATAATAATGGACATTTTCTGGAAGACAATTAATTCTCGAGATATCAAATAATGAATATGACCTTTCATGATCTCGTAGAATGTTCGAGAGAAAAAGAAAAGTGAGATGAAGTTCATTATGCTACAGTTAAAAAAGAATCAACATCTTCAGATGATTTTCTCCAAAACAGCAAAGATATCCAGGAGATTGGCAGTGTTGGTAAATGCCGAGCCATGGACGAACTCACATGGCGGTGGCGCCATCGCAACCAGTAATCAATACGCAGAAGAAACAATGCCACCCTGGTCATCATGGACTCCAGTGACTCTCATTCAAGTTATCTCCACACACAAATCTAACTGAAATATTCATCAATATTAAAGCAAATTAGATCAATACCTGGGAGTAATCTTAGTGAGATGCCAGTTTTATCCAGCTGCGTTCTCAACGTCGCGTAATACGGCCTGACATAGACCGAAATGCCAAATCGTGGAACATCCAACGGAATATTTATGAGGTGGATGGATGACTGCAGAAAGCTTGTGGAACCATCAGACAGCATTTGAGGGTTTTCCTTTTTTTTTTTTTTTTGCTGGTTTAGTCCTTTGGCATTTAATCGTAAGACAAGACCTAAATTTGTTCTATACAAATAACAATAATATCACAAACGTAGTAATGGAATCCTGCTGTGTTTGTCACTAGTTAGAATGTTCATATATTTTGTGGATCTATTGGAGTATTGCATAGGACTACCAGTCAAAGAATATGAATAACCATGATGTTATAATAGAACAAACCCAAGAATACTGAACATATACTGTACATGTGTACTATAGTATTTGTTATACCTGCTTAAAGTTAAATGTAGTATGGTCCACTGATATTACTGATAGTACTTGCCGCCAGAAAATTCCAGCAGAAAATCCTATCCCTGTTCGATTATGCACAAACACAGCTCTTTCAGGCATCTCCGGTTGCCTGCAGCAGGGAGATGGTTAAAAGGGTTGGACTGTCGCTTTAATTGTCCTCAATTCAAACTTTATGAAAATTAGTAAATTACACATATCATATACCAAACTCTCATCAGTGATACAATATGTGCATTCATATTATGAAATGGTCAACAGCATCACAATGGGGATGGGGGGATAATTATTAAATAAATTTCAAACAATGAATTAACTGTTCATCAACCATAATTGACATGTCTGTTCAACGATGATGACAGACGTCATCCACCACAGCACACACACTAACACTGTAGCTTATAAATACCAGCAATTACGTACCCAATTGACCTAACCATGTATATTTCAACATGAAATTAACATAACATAGATGATTTCCATTCATGAGGCTTGCTCTAAGTGCTATGGCTCTCTCTTGGTATGTCAGGGATGCAATATCTGGGCTTGTTTATGTCATGCAATACTTACTACTTAGCTTACACATAGCATTGACTGCCCCACTCTTTACATGATCGCAGTATCCTCAAGAGTATTAGCGTGCTAATTTCTGTATTACTTTTAATTGCTAAACACATCTTCCATTCTATATCAGCCATTGCCTCATTCAAGATATATGAACTTGGTGCTGAGCATATTATGTAGGCTAAAGCAAGGAGATATCAGATGATGTTATGTTTGTCATTGTTTATGGTGACCAGGACCATGACATCAAATAATGTGCTTTTACCAGCCAATCAATTTAATTGATTCTATGTTAAGTTGTGCATTGCAAAGCAGTAGGTAAACAGAAATAATCAACACAAATTTCATGCAACTGTTGACCAATAGGCGATTACCACAATTACCAGATTACAGAATTATATCTCTGTCTGAATGCTATAACATTAACACATTGTTATAATGTTTTAAGTTAACAATATTATCTTATACGTAATAATTTTCTAGCTATAATTCACAGATACATGTATTATGACCATCTATTGCATTTTCTTCCTCATGTAGCTCACAATAATATAATTCCACATGTAACAGGTACAGTGTTCAAAATACAAACAATAATCAGAGGGTAATTTTCCAAATACGCCAAATGTTAATGGTGGTAAAATCTGCAAATTTCAGGGTGTCACACAGATACATTGTACATTTAACATTGCAGATTTTCAAATGACCCCCAGGACCCCCTCTATTTCGATCACTGATGTATATATGCACGTGTCTAAATAAAACCATCCAACACATAGTGACCAACATATGTCTAATTCCCCACATATTTAAAGAATTAGAAGTGCTCCAATTTAATATATCATGGTTAAAAAAATACTTTACTGCAAATGCATCCTACTAGCAATCTACCATCATCAATTGGCTAAATAAATTATGACTATTATGATGCAACAGGTAAATTGCAATTAACAACAGGTAATATTAATCAACTCCATGAACACCTTGTGTGTTACTTATTGAGTGTAAGGGATGATGAGTGGCTCAGTGCCAATATTTATTAGCACCATCAGGTACTCTATTGTGTATGAGTAATGAGATTAGATCAGCACCCTCCACCCCAGTACCCATCCACCCCTGCCCAGACAGAGTGGGCGTGGCATGTTGATATTCATTAACTACTGTACACACAGCCAAATATTCGTACTCCGACTCTACGTGTAAATAAACAATTCTGAGGGTAATGAAGGTGAGAATAAAAACGATCCGAGTTGCTACATCGTTCAGTGTTTCGGTGTATGTGACTGTAATCCAGGAAATAAGGTATCATTGATTACATAATCTCATAATATTATCGCAAATGTCAACCTACCTGTCTTTGATAGGTCGCAGAATCGTCTGACGGGGATCCATATCAACTACCACCTGGGTACCCATGTCGATTTCTAAATAAAACAGACATAATTTCAAAGTATTTCAGCATTGATATGTTCAAAGATATACAACACACGAAAGACAAGTCGACTTCCTTCACGAGACTACAAATTTGCATCCAAGTTCCAACGTTGGAAACTCACCTCGCTTGTTCATCGGGCGAACCCTAACAACGACTTTAACCTTATCCGTCGCCATTTTCCTCAAAGAAAAGCACACACCACCAGTATATCACTCTCCTGGATATGAAATGTTGTCAACACTAGCTGTAAGTAAACGACAGCATCTCCATTCAATATTTTCTCATCATTCACCTGGTAAAATCACACCACAGTCGCCATATTGGCTATTTTACTAATTCAGCATCCGGGCCCCCGATGATTCATACTTCCGGTTCTCGAATTTAATAATTTCTAGCGGAAAATTCAAAATAATATTTGCGGGTGTTGGTTTTTTAAAAATACTAAATCCAGATCTAGATCTTCTAATATTTTGTGTGAACTTTAATTTATCTTCTGGTTTTTTTTATTGATATTTTTCTAACAAAGAAGCATAACGATAATGAATAGATTAGTTAGAATATGTAGGCCTAAATAGATCATTTTACAAAGTTAACAAATAAATAGCTAGGCTAATAACATAATATTATTACTAAACTAATTTAGGTGCCTATATCGAGCCATAGACATATGAACAAGAATTAATTAATTGAATGGGTGCAAATATTGCGGCAAAAATATATTTTAGGCTTTAGAAAACACACCATTATTTCAATTTGTTATATTGGCTAACATAGAGAAGGACTAGCTAACTAAAATATAATTATTATATATTACAGTATTTTATTATTTCCAGACCAACAATGCAACCCACAAACATTATATTGTTTTATACCTACATGTAGGTATTATAAGTAGGCCTTATAAGTAGGCGTCAAACATTTAATAGAACTGAAGAACCCGGGTAACGGGTGGAAATATTATTCAGAACATTGTGGAATTCATCTTTTTTTTTTAATATCTTTAAATAAATGTATATATTATGTATCTAGTACTGAAGAACCCGTAACGGACGAAAAGCTTATTATTTCATAACGTTGTGATTTTTTTAATTTATATAAGTATCTATATATTGCGCACTTCAAATGAAATAACTCATACTTAATATCATGAAGTAGTTCATGTTATATTTTGTTTCCAATCAACAAGTACATGTATAAATCAGTTCTAGAAATTCAGAAAGTAAATCGAAGGGAGGGGTGGGGGGTGGGGGGTCATTTTCCATAGGCCAAATGTAAATGCTGGTCAAGTGTATCGTTTGCAGTCCATTGCAAAATTGCAATGAAGATTTTCAAATGACCACCCTCACCACGACCTGCCCCGTCTATTTTGTAAATATATTTATATCAGGAAAATGGTCATAACAATAATAATGGTAAGGCTACCTAATTATAGTGCGCCAAATAAACTCCCTAAGGCATACTCTAATTAAGCGCAACATTATCCCAGATCAACACTCAGTGTTCCTACTCAACTCTCTGGGGAGTATACAACCCAAGCTGTCATTCCAGCGCTTCAGTGATTTCATTGACATGACTATGTCATCCTACAGGTACCCATGACAAATCATGTAATGTAAATCTTCACTGCTGACCCGTATAACAAAAGTATTGAAAGCACATCTAAACTTTACGTTGCACCTATTTCATGTAGTTTATTCAGAGTGTACACAGCGTGTTTGAATATTCCTTTCACAAAGCCTTTCGTGTGGCAATCAGAACTGCCGTACCATATACGGAATGGGGAAAAAATAAGGGAACGCATTGTTTTGTAGCAAACAATGGTGATGTTTATTCGTCATACAACTTATATAATTAACGGAAATCTAAAATGGTTTGTACATAATGTTTTCACTATGTTTTGCAATAAAGACTGTATATTTTCGTGAACTATTGCGTATCAAATGCGTTCACCATGGACTATTATGCCCTTCCTCTCTTAGATACATGGACAATTTATTCGTTGTATCTTGTTCTCTATGATTGAAGAACATGATACAACGAATAAATTGCTCATGTATTAAAATGTGCCAATTTTGTAAGGTAAATTTGAAACGGTAGCATTCTATGAAATAATGATAAAACCATACTTTACTTTAGGTCCATAATTGCAGGCTATTGGTATGATTTCAACAGAAACATCAACATGATAAGTTTGTTGTACATTTCAACAAGTCAAAAAGTGAATTTTCTCGGATTTGGAACATACATAAGAGAGGAAGGGCGTATTAAGTCCCTGATGAACGCATTTGATCCGCAGTATTTCAAGACAATATGCAGTCTTTATTGCAAAACATGGGGGACACATCAGGTACACACATTTTTAGATTTCCGTTAGTTATATATAACTTGCATGACGAATAAACATTGCCATGTGAAAAGTTATGTTTGATACAAAACGATGCGTTCCTTTATTTTTCTTTCTTTCAGTATATATTCACCTTAAATAACAGCCTACCTGGCATGGCAAACACGGAACAAATAGACATATGTAGACCTCTACATACCTCTGTATATAGACATTGTCTGACAAGTGGTAACTATAGTGATGATTCATCTTAATATTTGATTTATCATTGCATATAGCATTTACTTGGGCATCTATATTACTATATAATTTAGATGTATAGACAAATAGTATAGTAGCCTACATCAAAATCAAGTAGGCCCTATTTGGAATTAAAGTTTGTTTATGAAATGTTGAGTTAACATAATTACAAGGAAAGATAATACATATATACTAAGTACTGTAGTGCACATTTATAAGTGTACATATATATTAAATTAGATATCTGAAAAGCCGAATTTGTATGATAATAATGATTGTAGTTTGAACAGAACTAACTTATCTGTGTGCTATCGTACCTGTATTTTATGGGAGCTTCTTTTAGAATTATTATTAAAATAGCGTCCGGGTAGGATACTTGTGAACATGCGATTTGTTAAATATAATTACACAATGAAGTATTTACATTTGCAATTGAAAATAATAATTCCGATTGTTCAGTGCAAAAATAATCGTGAGTTATCGTTAGCCTTGTTAGCATAGTCTGCAGCCATCCTCCAAACGCCGGTCATTATCACTATACTAATCTCCATCAAATATTTGACGATGTATATAAGGAGATATAGCATGGAGTACTAGGATGTGTCAGTATAGCATACATGGATTAATTCCGTGATTCTGTAACCGTGGGTTCGCACATATTTTTCCAAAGTATCTTAAAATGTGAAAGTAGTCCATCTTATGTATAAATGCAGCAAGCAAATAGGCTTTTATCCAGACAATACTCTCTCTTTCACTTTCTTTCTTTCTTCCTTTCTCTCTCTCTCCCCCCCCCCCTATCTCTCTCTCTCTCTC
>JAULBP010031839.1:0-13527 GCA_032355345.1 Lepetodrilus pustulosus
CGTTGAGTCTCGGGCTATGACGTCACATGACGTTTTATGAACAAAACTCTGAGTTGAGCATGAGATCGTACTCAAGCGAGTTTCGTAATCTTGGGGCCTAGCCCCAAGATTAAGAAACAATTTGCAATATTAATGCGTGGGTTGAGTTTGAACTTGAGGATGAAATCATACTCAAAACGTTTTGTAATCTTGGGACCAGATTTAGTTATCATACATGGGAACTTGACAGACCACCTCGAGTTTGAACCCCAGGGTCGTCACGGTCCTCGGTTACATATATAAATTCAGATCTCGATGAAGGTGGCCTCTGTTTCAGGATACTACGTCTACATCGAGTCCAGTTCTCCCTACAAGCAAGGCGACTCCGCCACTCTGCAGTCGCAGATCATCCCCATCGACAGCAACGTCCCCAACTACTGCCTCAGCTTCTGGTACAACATGAACGGCGCCACCGTCGGGAGCCTCAACGTCACTCTGCAGTACAACTCGGTTCCCATGATGACCCTCTGGTCACTCGCCGGTAACCAGGGAGTGTCATGGAAACAAGTGTTTGCCAGGATAGACAACCCATCCGATAACTTTGAGGTACTTTTTCAGGTTCACCTATCCTCACGTATGGGTGAAAGATTCCCGCTGTGACGTAAAACAATAATTCACTCACTCACTCACTCAGGTTCGCCTGAATCTCAAATTAAATAAAAGTAATTGGTGAACTTGAATGGCAATGTAATTTTATGAAAAAATCACAATCTAATTAAGTAATTTTCTATTCACCTTATAAAATTAAGTTTTAAAAAATGTGTTCTCTTCAATAACAATCAATTCAAATTTAAAGATTGATATATTTTTTTTTTATATTCTTTGCACAAGAAGCAATATGATAAAAAATATATTTAAAAATAAAAAATTTAAAGGAAATGTACAAAAAAATCCTTCTGCTGTACGATCATCGCAAATGTGTGAAACATTCCCGCAGCAATGTTAAACTTCATAATCACTCACTCTGCTGTACGGTGATTTTGTTTTGTTTTCAAGCTCTTCATAACAGCGACAATAGGGTCTGGGTACACTGGAGATATTGCTGTGGATGACATTAAGTTGATACGCGACTCCTGTGATAATGGTATGAGTAATATAGATTTTTCACTTGTTTGGAAGTATTTTTACCTTTAACAATAGCAATAATAATAATAAAATATGTTATAACCATTCAGATAAAATTCTAGGAATCTGATTGTTCGAGAGCCAAAATGTACCGCACCATATCGAGGTAACTTCGTTTGTTATGCTGGGTAATGCAAACTCCTAAACCCCATAATATTTCTAGTATTAGGGGGCTGAACATTTTGCTGTAATGATTGCGCTAACGACTTTTAAAACTCAAAATCATCAATTTATTGTCCTGATGGCATTTCTTCACGATATTATTTATATATGAACACAAGGTTGTAACCTGCAATTTCCTTGCCCTACTATTGCTACCTTCGAGACTGAATGCTCGTGATTCAGGGTCCCCTCGATATAACGCTGAAGTTGGGGTCCATGACATACCCACCGCGTTATAGTAGCCCCCTTCTTTGATACTACAGCGAAATAATGCAAATAAAAATGGGATCCACATCTGACCCAGCCTTATATCCAAATCCGCAGTGCATCGGACCGTGTTATATCGAGGGGGCACTGTAGTAGCTCGATGGCACGATTCTAACTCTGTGTTGTGCATTCCATTGCAGTTCAGACCGGCAAGAGCGGCACGTTCAAGTGCAAGGACAGCGCTAACACCACCATCCCAAAATCAAAGGTCTGCAACTTCATCCGCGACTGTCCCAACAGCAACGACGAAATGAAGTGTGGTAGGAACACACCCGTTCTTTTCAATATTTGTCAAAATATTAGTTTTCAAAGTTATCACAGATCAGTAGTTGTTGTATAAGTTGGGGTAAAAGGATTTTTGTTATCAGTTTGTTGCTGAGAAATCTTGAGCTTTGTGTTTTCAAATTTATAGGTTTATAAATTTACTTTAATTTAATTATTATATTAAACTTTCTTTCTTTGTTATCTAATCGTAATAGTTGTTTCATTTGAAGACGAAGAAACTTAATATTGGAGATATGAAAACGACATAGTAATTCTTTCTTTATTTCTTTTATATTTTCTATTTTTATTTATTTCTTTTATATTTTCTATTTTTATTTATTCCTTTTTTATTTATATTTATTAAAATCTTATTTAATTATTTATTTACTTTTATGTGTTTAATTTTTTTTTTATTGATATGTTAGTTTAGTTTAGTTAGTTTATTGTGCCTATTTTTATTTATTCTTTATTTATTTATTTATTTTTATTAAAAACATATTTTATTATTTATTTACTTTTATTTATTTTCCCTTTTTATTGATGTTTTATTTTAGTTTGTTTGTTGTGCCTATCTAAATTTCTTCATTCCAAAGATTAAAGATTCCACATGTCTATTACTTTTACCGTCATCGCTACAGTATGTTCTGATAGCATGGTCAAGGTCATATAGAGCTAGGTGAGTTACTGAATGTTCACGTGTCTGTGCGTGTCTGCCAGGTGACTGCGACTTCGAGAGCGGCTACTGCACGTGGGTGGACATCAGTCAGGTGAGCTTCCAGTGGACGCTGGGTCAGAACGCGACCAGGATGTCTAACACGGGGCCCAGCTACGACCACACACTCAACAGCCCTAAAGGTTCGTCTGACTCGTGTCCGGCATCACGACCTTCTGCAGATCCGCGGAAATCCATTGATTTATTTAAGGATTGACTATAATTTTGTTTACGTTCAGACCTGCCAACTGCGATGTTTGGAGCGTAATTTTGTTTACTTAACGTTCATCAAGATATGAACTTTAAATCTGCAAATCCGTTTTTAAGTTCATACCTCGATGAACGTAATAAAAATCGCAGTCAATTCTTATAAATAAATTACTCAACAAAAGGATGGGGAATTCTTTGATTTGAAAGTCTTAGCATGATGCATCAATGTATTTAGTTAACATTTTAGGAGCAGCGCATGAATATTTTCAACAATCTTTTCCTGACGTCAAATAAAACTATGAGAATACCTAGTGTGAAATTTTGGTGCGATATAAATGGTCCACATTATTATAAATATTTAAGTGACTGGATTTCAATTATGCTGTATTCAATATGTGTCTTAGTGGGCATGATAGAGTTCATCCTACTAACTAGTATCATTTAAATTAGATTATGAGGTGAATTAGTCACTGCTGCTACTGGTTGTAGTGCTATGTAGAGTAACCCTGACGTGGTGTCTGTACACAGGAAGCTATCTATTCCTGGACGCCAGTTTCGGAACTGTGACCAGCGTGGGTCAGCTGCAAGGACCTCGACTCGGAGCGTCCAGCTCCACCTGCCAGATGTCCTTCTGGTACTTCATGTACGGCAACGGTCAGTGCACGCATGTCAAAGGTCAAGGTCACCAATGTTACAAAATTGTCCATGTAAACTGACAAAGCCACAATATGTGTGTAACAATATGAGTGGCATTTTCCAGTCTCTTCTTTGTTATTAAAGGTTAATAATGTTTCATTCCACTTAACAAATATTAAATTTTATGTCATTGCTGAAGCTGACTGGGTCATGGTTATTGCAGGTATCGGCTCGTTGAAGGTCGCTGCTAGAGTTCAAGGTCAGGATACAGTCCTTTGGGAGAGACACGGAAACCAGGCCAAGAAATGGTTGAGAGGTGTGGTGGACATTGGCAGAATCGCATCGCCTTTCCAGGTAATGATGCGGGAATAATACGTGTACTGTCGCCATCACGACTGTATCCATAGCAACTTACTTTATATGTCTTGTTTTGTTTGTTATGTATTTTCTTTAAAGGAATTTTGGAGCATATTTGCTATTTTATGTTATTTAAAAAACAACAATTATTTTTTTTAAAAGACCACTTGTTTCTGTTTGTGTTCAATAATTTTTTAAGTATTTTGTATGTTATTTCTATATTTTTTTTTTAAATATCTAAAAAGTATTTCACATTTAATTTGTGATTTTAAAAATGTTTTATTTCAATAAATTGTCTAGAACATGATTTGTTTTTCAGATCATGATTCAGGGTAGCAGAACGTTCAGCGTCCTTGGTGACATCGCTATCGACGACATCGACTACATCAACTGCAACTACCCAGGTAACCACTACATACACGCCTACCCTAGAAACTAACTGTAAATATGTATCGTAAAATTAATATTACTATTATTTTTCTTTTATACTTCTATTATTATTTTGGGACAAGATAGAACTGCCGACAATGTGTAATCTATCTACATTGTGACCTCCAGCTGTTCAACAGAGATGTAAGCCCAGCGAGTACACCTGTAAGAGAGGTGCCTGCGTCCCGCTGAGTAACCTCTGCGATTTCACCGACGACTGCGGAGACAACAGTGACGAGGCCGCTTGCAGTAAGTAAAACACGAATAAAGCATAAGTAAAACATGAATAAAGCATAAGTAAAACACGAATAAAGCATAAGTAAAACATGAATAAAACATAATTAAAACACGAATAACATGAATAAAGCATAAGTAAAACATGAATAAAGCATAATTAAAACACGAATAAAGCATAAGAATAAAGCATAAGTAAAACATGAATAAAGCACAAGTAAAACACGAATAAAGCATAAGAATAAAGCATAAGTAAAACATGAATAAAGCATAAGTAAAACATGAATAAAGATGAATAAAGCATAAGTAAAACACGAATAAAGCATAAGTAAAACACATGTAGAACAAGAATAAAATCATATTTCACAAGTAAAACTAAAAAAATCCAAGTAAAACATGAATAAATCACAAGTAAAGCACAAATAATGCAAATACATGCAACTAAAACATGAATATGATAACAAGTAAAACATAAAATTGCAATTTACCAAGTGTACCAGGAATAAAAAAAAATCACAAGTAATAGACAATAAAAAAAAAATTGCAAGTAGAACATGATTAAATTGCAAGTGATACCCAAGTAAAACAGTGCAAGTAAAAATTGAAAAAGAATCACAAGTAATATGTGAGTATAACACAAATAAAATGCAAGTAAAACAAACAAATAAAATGTGAAAACAATAACCAAGGAAAACATCAATAGAACACAAAATGCAGCAATGCCTGTATATATCTCTGGAAGTCCAATAACCGACTGGTAATTTACATGAGCATTAAGGATATGTTTTGAAAAATATGCCATATCATGACCGTGTGTGTTTTAGCTGCCTACCCAGCGAGGTGTGACTTTGAAGCCAGTCTGTGTGGATGGACCCAGGACAAGACGGATAACTTTGACTGGAAGCGTTCAAACGGGAAAACATCGTCCATTGAGACCGGACCGTCACGTGATCACACACGTGGAACCGCTCTTGGTAATTTTAATTTTTTTGTAGGACAAAGGTTGTAGCAAATTGGATGAGTAATGGAGGAATTATTGGATGCGAAAAGTTGTTCTGAAAATGGACAGGAACTGTTGTATTGGAATGCCTGTGAGTGCATTCAGTCCCGTGATCCACCGAACAATCGTAGCGCTATGAAAGGAATAACCCCTTGGCAACTCCTTGCTAATGTATGGGAGTTGCGCATCTCATAGCGCTATGATTGTTCTGTATTGTTGGCCGGCTCTAGGTTATTACCTGTTTTTGTCCAGTCTGTGAGTGAGTTCTACTGTTGGCCGGCTCTAGGTTATTACCTGTTGTTGGCCAGTCTGTGAGTGAGTTCTACTGTTGGCCGGCTCTAGGTTATGACCTGTTGTTGGTCAGTCTGTGAGTGAGTTCTATTGTTGGCCGGCTCTAGGTTATTACCTGTTGTTGGCCAGTCTGTGAGTGAATTCTATTGTTGGCCGGCTCTAGGTTATTACCTGTTCATCGAGACCTCAGCACCGCGTATCCCTGGCGACCGGAGCTGGCTCAGCAGTCCTGTGTTCAATCCCACCATCTCCAGGAAGCGGGCAGCACCCACCTGTGTCGTACGTTCATCTTGTCATATCTTAAAAAAATATATAAAAATTTCATTCATTCAGAGAGAGAGAGAGAGAGAGAGAGAGAGATTTTTATGGTTTGAAATGGAGATCATGGTATGTATTTATGGTTTGAAATGGTCTTTCGCAGCTTCGACTTTACTACCACATGTATGGTCGGTCAATTGGATCCCTAAATGTCTACATCCGGACATCGCGGAATGGAGGGATGCAGAAAATATGGACCAAAGTTGGAAACGTTGGCGATTTCTTTGAGAGAGCTGATATACAAATATTCTCATCACAGGAATTCCAAGTAATCATTTGTTTCAGTATTTTGTTTATGTTTCCTGGAATAGATTTCTTCTTTTTCATCTCAGTTGGTCTGAATTGTTGTTTGCTTTTGTCGCTTTTGGTTGAAATATTCCCATAGCGACTTGAAACAGCAAATCAATCAATCAGTCAATCATTGCTCACAGCTCGGTTGAGGCAAATGACTCAAAAAAGAGAAAATAGTGTTATTCTGAGCGTTAACCGACAAAATGCTTGGTTAAGCTTCATATCACCTAACATCAGGGTAATAATAATGAATGTAATACAGTGTCCCCTCGATATAACGCTGAATTTGGCGTCCATGAAATAGACACCCCCACACCCCCCGCCTTATAGTACCAGCCTTATACAATAGTACAGGTAAATAACAAATATAAAAATGGGATCCACATCTGACCCAGCGTTATCCGAATCTGATATTGACACTCATGATTGTTTCCATGGTTTCAGGTGGTCATCGAGGGTGTCGTGGGCAAGGGTTACCAAGGAGACATCGGCATTGACGACCTGTCCATGACCCAGGGCTGTTCACTGAGCAGAAGTGGAAGTAAGCTCTCCTACTGTATCTCCGCATCTCACGTTAGTCTACTGTATCATCCCCAGGGAGTTGAGAAGGAAAATAAGCGCAAACTGATCCATTGACTGGGATAATAATGAATCCACACTCAATGAAGCGGCGTATGGCAAAACCATGAAAATCGCCAAAAGCACGTACAGAAGCATAATTCAGACGAAGTCTGGGCTACAATTCATACCACATTGTAGTGTTACCTGTTACAGAACACAATCCAATGCGTTATTTGGTAACACCTTATTTGCCATTACCAAAGTTGAGAGGGGTCAAGCAATTTCACAGCTCATGCAAGGTCATACACAAAGTGATAGGTATCTGTTTCAAATCCCACACGGCATCAATGTTCGCAAAAGTTACCTTTCTGACGCGATATTGATAGGATGCACTGTCTGTAGAGTGGCAATAAAGACATCATCCTTGGTCTGTCAGTACCAGCCAGTGCTTGCATGTTTACTGCTACATTCAGCATAAAGCCCCAATCCATTAACATTATATATATAATGTTGAAAACGTCATAAAATCCCAAGATACCCTGCTATCTAAATTGTAACATTTGATTTCAAAAACATATAGTAAAACCTCAATTGATGAACACTTTCACTTGTAACGTTTCCCAAATTGTTTCTTCTAGCTGTGTTGCCATCAGGAGCCCCGACTCCTCCGGCGACAGTTAACCCTTGCCGTGCTGACCAGTTCAAGTGCGGAAACAACCACTGTATTAATGCCACGCAAGTCTGTGACTTTACTCCCCAGTGCTTGGACAAGACTGACGAACTGAACTGCGGTACGTCGAGTTTAAGGGATGGACACCTAGAAAATATCTCTCTCTGATTTCTAGTTTAGCTTACGTGCAGATTATGGAATGCCTGCAAACTGAGTCCTATCATATTATTTTTAGATATTTATAAGATATTGTAGCAATGAGGGTTTTATTGTTTGGAAGACTTGTAAATAAAGTTTAATTCTATCATTAATACTTGAACTATTTCTTTTTAATAGATCTGTTTTAGAACAGATGTCACATTCTGACAATATTTTTAAAAGGTTCTTTGTAAAAGGGTTAACTCTTGAATAATGTGAAAATACCTCAGATAATAGTTAGGTTATATTTTCCACGCCCGAACCAAAATTATCAAAGAATAATCCATAATCCATGAAAATAAATAACTATGGTCTCATTAAATATTAAAAATATTTGAGCATGTTGTCATTTATCTTTGTGAAAGTGTTATTAATACATATCCACAACTCATGTAGTAATTTGCAAGTCCCCCACCAAAATAAATTCAGATTAATTCTCACTCACGGCAACTCATAATGAATTCTCGCTCCTCCAGGCACGTGCAACTTTGAGAGCGGACAGTGTGGCTGGACGGACATCAGCACGGGCATGTTCAAATGGCAGAGTTACAAGCGGTCGTTCCCGGCCGTGGGACCCAGCGTAGACCACACTTTCGGGAACGTCTCGGGACACTCCATGATCGTGACGAAGGGGAGTGGCGTCTTCAAGACTCGGGCCCAGTTGGCCACGCCCACCTTTGGAGCCATTGGACCCAGTTGTAGGATGGCGTTCTACTATAACATCCAGGGAGCAAGCTCTGGTGCGTATGCTGGCCATCTGTAAGCTAGGGTTGGGCTTGTACAAGAGTGGGCTTTTACATAGGTGGGCGTAAACAGGGTGGGCTTATACAGGAGCTATAACAGATGGGCTTGTACAATAACGGGATTTTACATCGGCAAGCTTATGCAAGGGTGGGCTTATACAGGGGTAGGCATAGGAGTGAGCTTATATGAGGGTGGGCTTATACAGAGTATGATGAGCAAGGAGTGGGCTTGTACAGAGTGGGGCTTATGCAAGGTTGGAACAGTGGACTTCGAAGCCAAATTTACAGAATTCGAACGCGCCCATGCAACACCGCAACTACTGTGGCTGTATGTCTTGATGCCAATCTACATTGTAACTGTCTGTAGTTGGAACCCATCCCAGGGATCTGGTATCAGTCTTGAAAGTGCCTCTAAACCAGAAAACCTGAGTGTCTATTGCAAATTATATTTTTTCTCAGGAAATCTGCGAGTGTTGTTGCAGCATACGAGTCAGCTGAACGACGTGACGACTCTGTGGGCAACTACAGGTGACCAGGGAAACATTTGGAAACTGATGACTGTGGACATAGGTCAAGTCAACCCTGGATACCGGGTGGGGTCTACTTTCACTTTCACTTTCACTAAGTATTGAGCTAACATCTCCACATTGTTTCACTAAGTATTGAGCTAACATCTCCACATTGTTTCACTAAGTATTGAGCTAACATCTCCACATTGTTTCGGAAACATTTCAGATGAAATTTTGTGTTACATTCTTTGAAGATGTTTTGTGAAGTGTGATATTAATTTGTATGGATGCTGTTTTGAAATAGTTCATAACTAAATGCAGTGCTACATATTAGTTCAATTTCTTTAACATTTGTTTTCTTGGTTGCTAGGTTGTGTTTGATTCTCTACCGTCTCCTGGGTATGGTGCATACCATGTTGCCATTGACGATGTCACCTTCCTAGACTGTCAATCTGGAAAAGTTTACAATGATACAAGTAAGGGATCTTTTAATGATACAAGTAATCTTAAAGGACTTAATGGTACCAATACATGTATAGTCTTCATGATACAAGTAAAGGCTTAACAATACCAACATTTTAGGTGTACAAATTAACAATACATAAGCAAATTGAGTAAATATCATTTGAGTTAATAATTCACATTTAGTGCCAAGGAGATCTGCCATTGTATTCCTGCTTCCTTTGATGAAGGTCTCAATTTATTAAATATTATTTACCGTACTTTGCAGGTCTGAACTGTACGTTTGAAAGTGGATACTGCGGTTTCTTCCAAGAATCTCAGGACAACTTTGATTGGTCGAGAACCAGCCAATCGACTCCTTCCTCAGGAACGGGCCCTGATCGCGACCACACCACGGGTCACGGCTACTACATCTACATCGAGACATCGTCACCACGGAGACGAGGCGAGACTGCACAGTTGACCTCAGGGGTGCAGAAGAGTACGAGCAAGACCGGCTCCTGTCTGACGTTCTGGTATCACATGTTCGGGCCGCACGTCAGCACACTGAACGTGTACCTCCAGACGGGGTCAGCGACGGTCAACCGCACCATCGTCTGGACGCGGTCAAGGTCAATTGGAAATGTCTGGAAGCAGGGCCAGAGACTGATCAGCAGCCAACAGCCGTACCAGGTTAGTTCCATCTCACAAAACAATCATAGCACTATAAGACTATTAAAAGTCTTTACTCAATACACATGTATGGAACTTATGACTGTCGCAGCGCTACGACCACTTTGTTGAATGTTACCCAGGTTAGTATCACTAGAGAAAGGGTGATCAAGTGATTTATTGTTTTACATCACCATGAATGATGAGGCTGTTGTTTTGTTGTTGCCAGGTTGTGTTTGAGGCTGTTTTGTTGTTGCCAGGTTGTGTTTGAGGGTGGTGTTGTTTTGTGGTTGCCAGGTTGTGTTTGAGGGTGTTGTTTTGTTGTTGCCAGGTTGTGTTTGAGGGTGTTGTGGGATACAGTTACCTAGGAGACATCGCCCTGGACGACATCTCACTGATTACAGGCCCCTGTCCTATCCCTGGTAAGTAGGTGGTCCTCTCTGCTGTCAATCATGTCCTCTGTTGTCAATCATGTCCTCTATGTTGTAAATCATGTTCTTTCTGTTGTAAATCATGCCCTCTATGTTGTCAATCATGTCCTCTATGTTGTCAATCATGTCCTCTTTGTTGTAAATCATGTCCTTTCTGTTGTAAATCATGCCCTCTATGTTGTCAATCATGTCCTCTATGTTGTCAATCATGTCCTCTTTGTTGTCAATTGTGTCCTCTCTATTGTCAATCATGTTCTCTCTATTGTCAATCATGTACTCTCTGTTGCCAGTCATGTCCTCTGTTGTCAATTGTGTCCTCTATGTTGTCAATCATGTCCTCTGTTGTCAATTGTGTCCTCTATGTTGTCAATCATGTCCTCTGTTGTCAATTGTGTCCTCTCTGATGTCAATCATGTCCTCTCTACAGTCAGTCACAAGCATGTACAAGAATATACTGTTTGAATTCTTTGACATTCTCAAGAAGCATGCAGCATCTTTCATACTTTGTAATGTAAGTTGGCCAATACTGTAGCACTGTCCAATGTAGCTTGTGACGAAAACACACAAACTATAATACATCAGTCTCATTCATTGCTTCAGCATCTCCCTAAAATGTTATATAATTATTATGTTTTATCCATGACATGTGTATATGCTTACTATTTTTTTACTCCTGTTTTCCTTTCTGCTCAATATGTAACAAATTCTTGACAAATGATGCTTTCACATTTATATCTATTTTTATAAACATCTGTTCAATCATTTTCAATAAGATTTGACATAAATATTATTTTTCAGTGATCACATTTACATATCTGATAGAGGCAGGATTGATATTTTGAATAAATCCATTAAATTAAAAAATAATTTAAGAAGATTTGGTCCAATATTCATTCTCTGCTTACTGTCAAAATATTTTCCGTGTATTCTCGTACAGACGTATGCGACTTCGAAGTTGACATGTGTAGCTACACTCAGGAGAAGAACGACAACTTTGATTGGACGAGACAGAGTCGTGGGACTTCCACTACCGGCACCGGACCAACATACGACCACACCACGGCCAACGGCGCTGGTAGGTCATGTGATATTGCTGACCAATGTACAGAATTCTAGTAACGTTAAATGTCGGATCACTAATTTCTACATAGTGAACATGAATAAATCATGTTTGTACATGTACAACCTCAAATGCCATGGTGCCAATCACGTGATGTTGTCGCCAATGAATGGCTGTCTGCATAAAATGTTTGTATGCATATTGTATCAAATTTTAGAAATGTACTAAATTCTAATACCGTTAAACAATGGGTCACTAATTTCTATTGTAGAAAATATTAATAAATCATTTACACATTTACAAGCTAGTATCAATTTTTTAATAGCAATCCATTATAAAAATGGATCACTAGTTTAATATATAGAAAATGTTAATGCAACTCTTTGATCCTTTACTAACATTGCTTTATCGTCTCTCCCCATAGATATCCTCACCACGTTTATTTCCCTTCGTCACCTATGTGCGACATTCCTGCTGCAATGTAAAGCAATAATTCAATCAATCTATTTCCTTATTTATTAAAGGAATATGTTCCGATTTACTTTCAGGTCACTACATGTACATCGAGACATCGGCGCCGCGTCACCAGGGCGACGAAGCCAGGATGACCAGTCCCACCTATCCGGTTGCCATGACGAAACAGTGTCTGAAGTTCTGGTACCACATGTACGGTAGCACCGTCGGTACCCTCAACGTGTATCTCAAGTCACGCGGACTGATGAACATCCCTGTGTGGACCATGGCTGGTAACCAAGGCAACCAGTGGCATCACGGCGCTGTCACTGTCAACATGCAGTATAAATGGCAGGTGAGCTACGTGTAGAAAACCCCGTCTGCGAAATCAGCTATGCTGGAAGCGGACGTTAAAACTTCAACATCTCAATCGTGTAGAAATATGCATCACGTGAGTGTCGCTGCTTACGAGGTCTATGGGTGTGAATTGGTTTTGTGGCATGACTTGAAGGAGAAAATTAAATAAATTATAATATACACCATTTAGAGATTGACTGAAATTTTGCCTTCATTCAGGTAATAACATGAAGATTTTTATTGTTGCTTGTTACGTATGTATGAAACTATTCCCACTGTGACGTAAAGCACAAAACTCTTATTGTTGATTATTATATTGAAAGAATGTCATGATTATTAACTTCACCGTGATATACAGTTGATTATTTATATTAAAGGTAAAATTTATTATGGTAAGATGATGGTCTATTAAAATGTATCATGCTGGATATAGACAGAGAAGACTGAAATTCAAAATGGCCGCCGATAATGGCGTCTGCTTCCAGGTGATGTTTGCTGGGCAGGCTGGAGGTGTCCATGGTGACATCGCGATAGATGACATCCGCGTGGTTGATGGAGCGTGTCCAAGTCCAGGGAGCTGTTCGTTCGAGTACGACACGTGTGGCTACAGCAACGGTCACAAAAACGGTGACCAGTTTGATTGGTTGAGAAGTTCTGGGGGTACGCTGTCTGCAGGAACCGGACCCAACGTCGACCACACCACCAACACTGACTCAGGTTCGTTAGAGTTTTCTATTTCTATACTTACTTCTGAAACAATTTTCTCCTTTAAATATTCTTTTTTTTCTTTCTAGAATATTTTTCCACTGTGACATTAACCTAACTCACTCACTAATGATTAACAACTTGATATCTTTAAGATTTACATTTGAATGTGTGTTGAAGAAAAGATATAATTTTTTTGGTAATTTTGATTTTTTTTTTATAAAAAAATATTATTTATTTTGAGATTGTGAATAGATAATTAATTAATTAATGTCTACAATGTGTGTTGAAGAAATGAAATTATTCTATACTTTTAATTTCAGTCTGAGACTATTTACGTTTGATTTGTACACCCAAAAGTTGTTATTTCCTGGTATATTAAGTCCCCAACA
>JAULBP010031950.1:0-13527 GCA_032355345.1 Lepetodrilus pustulosus
GGGTATAAGCCCAGTACCCTACTACCGACATTTGAATTAGTTGGGCCCCCTGGGCTTATACCCCACGATATACGGTATATCCAAATCCGCTGTGTATCGAATTATATCGAGGGGACACTGTACTCTTATTATATCGTTATACAAATGGAATACATATGCAACAGATGTCATTATTATCCATCCTAGCAGTGAATTGTATTCACTAACATATCCCAAATTGTTCATTGTTATAGAAAACATCTAAAATCTGATCTATTAAAATATTAACCACTATGCTAATTTCGTTCACAGAGAGTGTGATTATGAGTTTAACATCTCTGCAGGACTCTTTCATTCTGAGACAAAGTCCAAATTATAACCTACCTACCACCTACCTTCGATCTTAATTACTTCCTGTAGAGTTTATAAATTCTTCAAAGAAGAACTTTTTGTTATCTACAACTTTCAATTTAAACCACTAACAAATAAAATTGTTCAAAAAATATATTTCCTATTTGTTCTCTGTGGCAAATAGACAATTTACAAGATGAAACTAGGTCGATATCAATAATGTATCCATCTAATCCTACAACCTGCGATGTAATTACTAGCGATATCCTGGTGTAGCTATGGGATAAACATCCTAGCTCAGATTAGTCTTTATAACGTCAATGTCCTGTTTACTACATACACAACATTGTTGGCGAGACGATAAACCGTAGAAACACCAGGGAACTCCGGAAAACTACGGACTTCCAATTACATGTAGACTTACTTTAAATGAAAAAGATGTAGATGTTATTACAATGATTTATTTCTCTCCTTTTTATTTCAAATAGAAATAATTTTCTTTTAAAATCAATAATCATCCATATTTTGTAAGAAAAACAACAATTCATTTGTATTTTCTGATTTGATTGTGCATCATTTTCTCCATTTAAACTCCCTAAAAGGACATTATTATTATTGTGTAAAATATTATCATTACACCAAATATTTTACAAAAATATTATTCCTTGTCAAAGACATACCGGTATTGTGTCAGCTTATTTCTATGTTTAATCATCAGTATTTTACCTTTTTTTTTTAATTGGCACTTTAAAGTTATTAAAAAATGGTGAAAATAAATATTAATAATTGAAAAAAAAAATTAAAAAATGGAAAACAAATTGCATAAAACAGCTTTCACAAGGACTACAAAAATATATATGTAAATCACAGAAAATTTGTAGATATTACTAGGCTGGCTAATACTGTATCCCTACTGTCCTTAGTCATAGAATGTGATATGTACGTCTTAGACTAATAGAGTCATTGACATAGTGGTCATCACTGTCTTGAAGCAGACTCAGCAGACATAAAAATCCACTGGAATCCATACCATTCAAGAGATCGAGTTGTGGACAAAACATTGGATGATGGAAGACATTAAGCACAGTTCGGGGCAATTAATGACCTCGTTAATTTCAGATAATCCATCAAAGACAAGTTCCTGGATGTATAAATACACTCCAGCTTACTGTCTCTGAGATAGCAAGCTGGTTCTCAATAATGGACAACTGCGACCTTGACCTTTATGCCAAAATTGCATTAATCTGATCAATCCGAGAGCATCGCTATTGGAGTTAAACACATAAAATTTGATCGATAGCCAGTGAACTATTCTGGAGGTATGGTGCTAAAACTAACCGATTTCTGATTTCTGGTCATCTTTGAATTCAGAATGTATTGGCTAAGGTCAGCAAAATACTGATCCTGCCAGAATACATGATTATTTGAAAACACCACTGACCATAATGGAGTATAGCAGTCAGATGGAGGGAAACAAAAGTTAAGTTCCCAATTGTGGAGGGAAAGAAAATATGGTGATCCTGCCATAAATGGATCTCATGCAGAGTTATAGAACCATTGAAATTATTTATGTTCGCCTGCACTCTTGACATCATCCGTGGTGGGGATGGTTCAAAATGGCTGTGTTTACTGGCGATACTGATGCCTTCAATCAAGGGAAATCATCTAAGGTTATAAAATGCAGCGAGTTAGAAAAATAATGGCTCCAATCACAACTTCAAGCTGGATGTGCTTATTCAGGTAAACAGGACAGGATATGATGACATTCCTGGTTCCTCGCACCTTAAAACACAGATCCTAGTCAGTGTCCAAATTAAAGCAGGGTCCTGGGGTCATTTGAAAAGCTGCAATGTTAAAGGTATTCATGGAACCCTCTGCAAGTTAAAGATTTGACTACCTATTAACATTGGGCCTATGGAGAATGACATCTGTATTATGTTCTTAATTTCTAATGATCATGATCCTATGATTATCCTTACCAATATTGCCCAAACCAATCAGTGATGAATGTTTGGAAATTGTGCTCATCTGTCTACATTCACGGGAAAAGTGGATAGATTTTGAAACAAAATTTAAAGGTCAGTTATGAACATTATACTGAAATTGTTCCCAGATCTATTTTAACCCTCTTCCTGCTGAATTAGGCACAAGCTCAGCTCTTTAGGGCATCTCTGGTTGCCTGCAGCATGGGGAGAGTTAAACATTATTCACTGATCCAGATGATAATACACATGAAGGGACATAAAATTAATACTTTGAAACAGGTACTGACAAAAGGCTCTATTCTCCATTCTGGAATGATCAGAATACTGTTCAGAATATGACCAGAAAATGGTCAGAATATGCTCAGAAGAATGAGAAGGATTCATCCTGATTGACCAACCACAATCCCGCTCAAGGAACACTTTACATTTAATTGCAACATATACAGGCCACCATCCTAGTTCTCTGTCCAATTAATATCAGTGTGAATAATCGCATGGCGCTATTGTCCAAACCTCCATAAATATCATATAATCCTCAGAAAATCACATCCCACCTGATATTGCTCAGTCATCCTCAACTAACAATATCCATCTGGTATGGTTGCCATGGCAGCTCATCACAGGACATAATGTTGGGAGTTTGGAGAGGTTCCGAAAAGTCTATGATTAACACCTAGTAATGACCTACTTTTGCTGGATTCATGTTTACATAAACAATGAGGCTCCTCGAGATTTATACAAGTGTATAGATTATATATTTTTTTCTGTTACAACCATGCTTGCTGCATACCTATTTGAGCTTGCATGGTTCTAATGAGGATATGGCATTAATGGATTTTCATGGTAATCTGATCATCATACAATGGAATTAGTGATTCATTATGGCTTAAATATCAGAATTTGAGGCAAACAAGATCAATTAATAATTAAACATTATGTTTTAGTATTTCTCCAAGGGCATTCAGATTTAATTAAGGCTTAAATATCAAAATGTGGATTTAAACAAGAACATTTTAGACCTAAAGGATGTTGACATCAGTGGTGAAGAAATGCTAATGGATTTGGCCAGTAAAGTATGTGGAACTGAAACCTGGAATATTAAGCTTGACAGTGGCATGTTTGGCACTAGGGAACACTAGCGTAGGTGTAGCATTTCAGAAAGCTCACCAAACACTGCTGCCAGAGACCCTAGTAATGCAAATGCCAGTCTCATTTCACATCCTAAAAAAACCCACAAAAAGTACAAAATAGATAGACTTGTTCCAATATTTAAATTTGTTACACTTTATTATCTTTGATTAAATATTTTCTGTGCGAACGGATTAATTCTGTACCATATTAACTGACAATCTACAGTAGTTCCATGCCACTGAACAATACCAATGGAAGGGCAATATTAATAGTAGCAATAAACATTGGTTTGGATTAATATTCTCTAGTGTTCAAATTATCACTCCCAGTGGTGCCATAGCTAGTTTTCTGATCATGTACGTGTTTGAAGATATTAATTTTATTTAAATATTTATGATGCAAACATACTAAAAACCACATATTCTGAATATAATGGTCTCTTGCCATTAGTACAATGCATCCTGAAATCATCTTTAACAAAACTGAAATGCTATATTCCAAAGGTCACAGAAAGTTTTTCAAGATCGGAAATCATACTTGACACATTCGTGAATGTATAAAGAATACATTTAGTATTATGTGATGAAAGAACTTATTTAAATATTATTTTAGTCACACTCCATTCTGAAGGTCAAGGTATTATTTGTGAAGACCCATATAATCATGTGGAAATTATAACTAAGCCTAAACATATTAAATGATTAAACTGAGTGAGAAACCATTATACTAGGCACTTAGGCTATGAAAACAATTGTGCATGAATTCATTCTCAATTCAATTCAGGTATTGCACTCAAATCTCCATTGCACAATTTCATTTGAGCTTGAAATCATACTCAAAAATGTTTTGTAACCTGCTCCAGACCTACTTCTAAAATAGACAACAATTTGTCTGTATTCTCAGTAGGGTTACATTAATGAGGTCCAACTATACTTCAACATGTTCTGTCACAAGAATCTTCCTTCCTTCATTCTGTCATGACTAGTAACACATATGCAGGAAACAATTGGACATCAGCCTGCTCGCTGACAAGAAATATTTCTTTATGATCCATGTCTGACAATGTCTTACTGGATCTGACAAATATCCAACTACCAAACTGCCTCTTTAGTTTTACAGCTCAGTATTTTGACACAAATGTCATAGCTATCTTCGCCCAATTGGCCGATATCGCTTCCAGACTGTCTGGTTGACACGTTGATGCCCAGTCTACAGACTGTGGACACACTATAGTGCTTACAGCCTGGTAAGTGACAGATCACACGGCCAAGTGTGGCCTGTAACTGTACCATTAATGGCCAACTTCTCACTTTCCGTCAAGTACCAGTTACTCAAATCAGATTATTATGCATAGCAGATATCACCCTTTCCCGAAGGATTCATGAGATGTAGAATAGTCATATATAGCTAAACAATGATGTGTAATGCAAGCTTGTGTCTTTTCACTTCAAGAAAATATGCAGAAATTCTGCATGTCTTGTGTATGAATGAATTGGTCAGGGTATCCTTTCAAGAAGCTCTCTTATCCACTAAGAGACCATATCGCTGTCTTTGCCGATAGCTAATGCACTGCTAAGAGAGCACTATGGTCTTAGTAGATAAGACAGCTTTGTGAAAGGATACTCTGCTTTCTTCTTTAAGGTAATGTCTGCATATGTCTGCCAGTAAGCCCACATTCTCATACAACATTGAATGGACACAAATAAATGTCTAATTGATATATCACTTCATCGATGCCTCATCAATACTTCATGTTATGCGTTTCTAAATTGGAAAAATCGTTGAATCATAAACAATCAGAACACAATTGCGTTCGTTGCTCTGTATATGTACATTGTATGCTTACAACATCAGAACCCATGGCCCCTACAAGTGTACAGCACTGTTCAAAATTCATAGGTAGTGGTTAGTTCATTCAGGGTTTGCCTTAGGTTTGCAATCTGGGGAGGAAAAATAATCCTAAAGTCAATATTACAATAAAATAAATGGCTTCATTTTGTATCATAACTGGATCCTCTATGGTACGTTTTAGAGGTCAAAATGCTTGGAGGGACCGTCAGATATGTCAGTTTTTCGCATCAGGGCAATCACTAATAACTGTCAGCATCATACTGAGCTAATTGCTACATAATCATCCTCGCCAAGCTCCCATCATATCAGGACAATGGACAGGACAGCCTTTCCTCCATACCGATGCTTGAACACATTGCAATGGCATTCTAAACTGCCCACAAATATTACTAATGCATTGCTGGCCAGCTAAAATAGACACCATTAAGACCTTGGTCAAGTGAATGATTAGGATAAATGTCCACAGCTTGGTGTTGTCTCTGATGCCCATACATCACGGGTCTCCAAGGACAGACCGTTGATCATCTCCGTATGGACATTGCCATGTCTTATTGAGGGACTTGCATGATAAATGCTTAAATGGGTGCTTGAGTAGTGTTCAGCTATGGATGTTTGGGAAGTGTTGAGCCATGGGCACAATTCGGTGTCCACCCTTGGGACTGGCCACAGCGACGATTAAAGCAGTTAATTGTTGATACAGATGTCACAACTAAAGGATTATTTGGCGGGAAGCACAATGGCATGGGACGCATGCATATATACATTTTAGTTCACAGAATGTGTGGCGAGGGTGGGAGGTCAGAGCAAGTACATCTGTGGCATTGTATATCCCCTGGGTCCAGTAGCTGACAGTACTGGAAGGTAATACTACAGGAATACTGGACAGTGTGTCTGCAGCCTATCTGTCGTGTCTGTGTCTATAGTGTCTATGTAGTGTCTGTGTCTATCAATAGAATATCTAGATAATTTGTAGACCAATTGAATGCACCACTGTTGCAACATTAATTATTAATCAGAATATGTGTGATACCTTGTGCACCTTCATTTCCATTTATTTAATTATTAATAAATATTTATGGAAACTCTATTTTAAAATAACCCAAGCAATGAATCATTTAAAATAATAATAACCATAAGAATAATAATTATATTATTATTACATGTATTATTATTATTATTAATATTATTTTTAATATTATTATTACAAATTTCCAATTCTTTAGAAATTGAAAATCTGTTAATAGTGTTATATATACATTGTACAGTAAATGGTGTCATGATTGTTTGCAAGACACAATGTGTTCATGAGAACAGATATATCCTTTATATCTAGACCAAAATGAGTAATGGAATGTGATACTGTTATGTAGTAAAGTTCTACTATTATTGACATGGCATTGAAGCCTCTGACATGTATACTATTCTGTGGATGGTTATACACAACACGCATGTACATGTACATCCTATAGATACGAGGTAACAGATGGACAGATAAATGCTACTACATGTATATACATGTATATACCGTTAACATTATTTTCATGAAACTGTTGCATACTTAATTAAGTGTTTGTAATAACATCTATATTAACATGTGTAGTCAGCAAAACTAACTTATAATATATACAGCAGTGATCCTCTGTAAGCATTGAATCAATAACAAATACCGTAATACATCGAAAATGAAAAATAGAAAATAGAATAGTTTCTATTAAATAGAAAAAAGAATAGTTTCTATTAAAAGAATATTACTGGTAACGTTACAAATTAGAAAATATGAACTAAAGTGGTCCTGTTTAATGTAAATAATGAAGGCCTCAATTTCAGGTGATTTTTCAGTGATTTTCTCTTATCTAATCTCTGTAGGAAAGCCATAGGACATCTGTATTATTCTCACAGTAAAATATTAACAGAACTGAATGGAGATTGCCTTCATGTCTTGTAGACAGTGATAAATGATCCTGTTTGTTATCAAATGAAGACACACATATCCATACATTCTGCCCTATTACTCCATGCAATAATATCCTCAATCCAAAAATAAATGAATCAAAATACATGTTACCGAATTTCCCCGTGTATAATACGCTACCATGTATAATACGCACCCCCTTCTCAGGGGAAAAAATCTGGGGAAAAAAACCCCATCTATATATGTCCCAGTAAAATATGAGATGCAATGGATAGCATCTACTACAATGGCACTCAATAAATAAATTATTACAATATATTATTATCATCATATCAGTTCTGCTTGACTACAATTGGTCAAACTCACGTATCGAATCTCAAAGAGCAATTAGGAGCTCCCTTTCATCGCCTCCTCTCGGGGACTCCAGCCTACTGAAGCTGTTAATATAATTGTTCTTCGTGACCAAATCTTAATTACTGGTAGTACTTGTAGGAATACCACTTGTTTACACTCTCCGTCATATACGTCATATACGGGGAGTCTGGGGCATGGAATGAAATGGTTCACTTAGCTACAGTCAAACTACAGTGTCCCCTCTATATACGGTAATGTTGAAGTTGGGGTCCATGACATACCCCCTGCGTTATAGTAACCGCCTTATTCGATATTACAGGGAAATAACGAAAACAATAATGGGATCCACGTTTGACCCCACGTTATATCCAAATCTGCGGTGCATCAGATCGTGTTATATCGAGGGAGCACTATATTTTGCTATGAAACTATATATTATTATATAAGGGTTTAGAGCTGTTTTGAAAACTCTTTCACTTATATCATGGCTTGGCAGGAGGAAACCCACAACATGCAATATCCATAGCGCTGAATGTTGCAGTAAACCTGTGAGCACCGGCTGGTACCGATGGACCAAGGATACAAATCAATATATAGCAAGTTGTGAAAAACATACACATACACTCACATTAACACATTTTTATCAACATTATCTACCACTGACCTTACATATAGCTCAGATTGTCAATCTACAATATCTCACTCTGGTTAATCCTTGAAAAAAAGTAACATGGCTTCCTTCATTTGGGAATAGTTTTCAATAAAATACAAATCAATACATAATATTCAAACGTTTGTTAATTGTTGGATTATTGTAAATAATTATCGTAATCACTATACATATGAAAAATATGTTTCACTCAGATTTTATGAAATATTCATAACTATGTTCACATTCACAAAACCAAACTTTGTTCTGCACGTCTTGTACAGATGAATTCTATAGAATAACATGGCATATGGATGTTAATAAAGTATCCAGCCAGAGCATAGCCATATATCATTGACTAACCTATACTAGGACTGCACCAATACACCACCAGCGATGACACGAACAATGAAACAGACTGAATCCATAAATATTCAACGTGGGCAACCCAAAGTATAATCATCAGTATATTTGTATATTTGAAGGTCATATATTCCTATTATTTCCAGGTCATGATAATTTTGTCGTAAAGATCCTTGCAAATGCCAAGGGATCTGAAATGATATTTACACAGTATTACGTACGTGGGAAGACAGTAAAACGTCAAAGAACGATGTCATTTATGTAGCAATGTTTAACATTCACCTAAATACCATATTGCCATTTCACAGCCCTAATCTATTAACCATAACCATCTTTTAGCTAAGAATTTGCTATGCTAATAGTCAATATATAGTAAATGTGATGAAATTCTAGATTTATCAATTTCATTTGTGGTAGTAGGGGTAGATAAATTAGTCTGGTATTAAAATTACTGTCTCGGTATGTCAGCATACCATACTAAACAATATAGTTAATATACACTCTGCAGAATATATTATACAGTTGTCAAACCATTAGCACAAAACACCTGTTGCATGGAAATACAGCAATGTGGAAGAAATAACACATAAAAAATATTGTAAATCATAAAACACGAAATAAAATTGTGATAAAATAGTGAAGTAACATAATATTATATACCGGGTAAACATAAATATCAATAGTAACATCAATGGTAACGTAAAAAGATGCAAAAATGCATTCATAACCACATATGGTATAATCACATTTTAAGTTAGTAGTAAATTTTAGCATTACATGTACCACTTCACAAAAATCATTTAGTAAAAACAAACTGAATGTTCACTGTATATACACATGCTATTCGTTATTGTTGATACTATTTGACATTTGCTACCAACATTGGCGATTTAAGATAAAATTACATGAAAAAACCCCACTAAAATTATTTTCCTAAATATGGACGAGCTCGTTAACATTTTATGATGCTAATAGGTCGATAAACCATTGGTCGTTAAAGTTCAATAACGCTAACATTTTATGATTTACAGTAATCAAGGTAAAAGCATGCACTCAGCTGCATTGATATTCAAAGATCCATTTGGCATTGTTCACTTTAACTGACCTTGTTTTCAGAAAGCTTCCTGTAGTTCCAAATAACCCAGACATTCTAGTGGTGAACAAACAATTTCAATAATTTCCATTATTGATGCTGAATTTCTTATCCCATGAAGCATCAAAGTAGCGTGTAGGCCAACTCAGTAAAACTCTAGCAGTGTTAATGACAAGATAAGAGTATAAATCTATTCCTAAACTATGTCTCAGTGTCCGATTCCTTGATCTAATGTCTTGTCTAGATGGTTGAACGAAGACTAGACATGGCCAATGGTTTAGGAAATCTGGGAAGCCATTGCAAGATAAGATTGTACTTGATCACGCCGGAACCACGTACTGTGAAATCATGATGGAATTTGGTGACACTCATTGGAAGTGTAGTATAAATTAATGCTTCTACGAGATTCACGTGGCATTAAAGGAGACATAGATACTGCACACAATAAGTAGGTAAATATTCTTAGTAAATTAATGGCCTTTAGAAAAGTGAATGAATTAGTGTTTTACATTGCAATAGGACTATTTCGCTCATATGTGACTACAAAAAGAAAATATCACCACTATTCACAATCTAACAAGAAACAATGTTTGCATCTAAAGAAGAATTCTTGCATTTTGTTTTCATTTAAACATTTTTTTATCAATATTCATTTTAGCATTTTTAGTGGGAGATAAGTCATTTTCCAGATTATTTCATTCATATTGTAGTCTCTTCTTGGGTGTGGTGTTGATAGTGAAATAGATAAGAAAAAACCCACTCAACAGCTGGATTCTGCCAACCTCACATTGTAGATTCAGGGGAAATCACTCTAGTCATACTGTTCAATACCGATCGCTAAACGGTAATCGCTACAATATCATGTAATGCCATTTTACAGCAGTTGGAAGCCTACATCTGTAACACTGTGTGAAGTAAGCGTCTATGAGCAATGTCAATGATACTGCAGAGGTGAACCACATTAGTCAACACCAAAGCAAAAATGTTAAAAGTCAAACATGTGTGCAAGATATATAGCTTGGGAATATTTCTAGATATAATGTTGAATTAGAAACTAAAACTACACTTTACAACAATATAATATATACATATTTTAGCTTGTCAAAGTGTTAGTAATGTTGCCAATGATTTACTGTTCACATGGTAACACATTACCATTTTGCCACCACAAACACTACTGTTTACGGTCCAAAACGTGTACTCCCAAATGTCACCACCGACTGACAGGATGGACATGGCCATCGCTTGTATCTTCACGACCCATTCATAGTAACCAATGAAAGAACTATAGTCTATAACAGACCCATCAGTGGTGGCATAGTCAGATGTTGTGATCCTGCCCCTGGTCCCAGTTTGACTGACAGAACCATCTGTAGTGGGCTATATTTAATTGGAATTGGCGTCATTAACAGTAGAGACAAATGATCTTTACAGATGAAAGTCAGTTTTGCATTTCCAATGCAGGATGCACATCATCCATATTCTGCTTATGTCTTGCATTTCTTTTGATGTTCAGTATATATATATATATACACAAGTGTTTTGGTTTATTTGTCCAGAGACTTGGCCCACATTTCTCAAAACAAACTTGAGTTAGAGACTTTGCTCAGATGAGATTTCTCCCATTGACTTAGTGCTGTAACTGAATCCGGGTTTGAGATTTTACTCAAATTCCAGCAGTCACTGGGCAACATCTCAGCTGAGGAAAAGCTCACTCAAGTTTGTTTCTAGGAATTGGGGCCTGAATATGAATGTAATCATATTATGTATAAACCACTGGATCCATTGGAAATATTTTGCCAGAAGACTTCTCTCTTCTCCAGCAGCTTTGTACCCTCCCAGCCCAGGAGTCGCACAAACAAACGTCCCAGGTAGTAACAACATAGGACCACCACCGCTGACATCTGACATTTGGGGATCAAAAGGGATCCGTGGCTCATGGAGGTTCTTAACTATTGACTTTGATAGCACCAGTGTTAGCTTTCTAATTAGAGGTTCAATGCTGATTTATACACCAATGAAGGCAATATTACTGCCCATGCAGACGTGAGGTTCCATCCCTGCGTCATCGATCAGGTAACTTCCGAATGATCGTAGCGCTACGAGAGTCTTAACTCCTAGGTGTTAACATAAAGTTAGGACTCCAGAGGACTTTGATAGTTCTGTGGAACATGACCCAGCTAACTCCTGAATGATTGTAGCACTATGACAGTCATAACACCTATGCACAAACATTAAGTTGGAACTCTCTGACAACTATGAACGTTCTTTGGAATACGACCCAGGTAATTCCTGAATGATTGTAACACTACCGGAGATGTAACTCCTACACTGTAACATAAAACTACAACTCTGTGATGGCTGTGTAGGACGGGGGCCTGTACAGGGTTTTTATCTCATTTTTACATAATGCCCTCATTGGGATTGTGCTTTCAGTTGGGTAATATTATACTTGATCCAAAGTTATGAGGTAATCTTAGTTAGATAAACAACAAGGTCGGTTACTCAGGAATTCCAATGTTCAGAAAATCACCTGTGATTAAGTCATGAGAGTTAATGACAGTGGGCAACATTTCAATTGAGTGATAAAGTACACCCGAAAATGAGTGATATCAGTATACCATCAAAATAAAGTATACCATCAAAATAACACTGATTTTGTGATCTATGATATGCACACCATATTACAGTAAGCAACTTTATGCTCAAATCTAAAAATCCATTTTTTTCTCCATATTTAAAAATGCAGTTTACAAAGTTGATAAAACAGTGTATTACAGGTAAATATTATATATATTTTTTGATGTTTTTGTTTAACCCTCTCCCTGCTGGGTTATGCATAGGCACAGCTCTTTAGTTCACTCACTGAGCCTTCAACATGGAGAGGGTTAATGTATTAAAATGTCACAATTAATTCATTGGAAATTATGTACATAAAACATTATAGACTCATTTTAATCCATGTACCTATATGGTACAGTACAGTACTAATGATGCTATCAGCAGCTTAAGTATATTACAATAGTAATGACCAAAATAATATTCTGTAATCTATAAGCTTGAATTCACTTAACTATTAGTTTCATGATACATGTACTATCTTAAAATATTTTACCCTCAAAGATGTTTATCTGTGAGATGGATTTCAAAGTATATACTGTACAGTGTGGCATTGCTATTAACGACTTTCAAAGACAGATAGCACAGACACTGATAAACTTGAGTTATCATGCATGGTCACGTGTTTACGAAAGTAGCAGTATTTATCTAAAAATTACGAGAATATTTTTAGCTTTCCCAAACCTTGAATCTAAATTATAGAAAGTAATTTACGTCTTCCTGCGTCGTTAGTACGAAATCGTACAAAACAAATCAATTAAGCGAGACTCCTAGGAAGAGTCTGTCACGGCGTTGGTAATCAGCCGTTGTACGTCTTTGGTAGATCTTCCAATGTCTATCCTGGGCCTATATTAATGTCCAGCATATTAACCCAAAACTTGCAGAGAAAACTGATTATAGAAAACTGATTACCAGCAAAGGCTGTGCTGCCTGAGAGACATCTGTATCTGTGTATGCACCAGCACATGCAATATGACAGGCGAATATATTTTATTATTTCTTGTCAAATTCTTTGGAGGAAATGTTTTTTATTCCAATTATTTCTTTTTTTTTACAATTTTGGCAAAATGTCATTTTCAGTGTTGGAAGCAATTATTTAAAATGTTCTTTTCTAGTTTCTTTTTGGGGCAAAATGTATTTCTTTTTCTCTCTAAAAATGTAAAAGAAATACAGTGCCCCCTCGATATAAGGCTGTTCGATACAGAGCGGATTCGGATATAAGGCTGGGTCAGATGTGGAC
>JAULBP010032061.1:0-13524 GCA_032355345.1 Lepetodrilus pustulosus
GGTGGAAAAGTAAGACCTCGGGCTAACGGCCTCGGTCTTACTTTTCCACCCACCTCCCCCTCGGTCTTTCTACTGGCACCAAGACCTCATTCTCGTACTTCAACCTATACTTACAGCACTATGTGTGTGGGTACATTATACTATATAACCCAGCTTACAGCATTTTGTGTGTTGATACATTATACCTTATAAAACTCCTATGATGTTGTCCTATTGTTTTCCGCCGTGACTTCTCCTAGTGTCAAGACCTCAACATTGTACAAGGTTCAGTCCATGTGTCAAGCTCAGGTCTTACTTGGAATACTTGAGGTCTTACTGACCAAGTTCTGGACTTACTTGGAATGACTTGAAGTTTTACTGATCATCACAGAACGACCTCTCTAGTGGCTAATCACATGTGTTTTTTAATACAATACTTGTAGTCGAAATATTACAGTCATGATAAAATATCTTTTCATCAGTCATGATCGAACTCTAGAGTTCCAATTTAGAATCATGAGCCAAATACCTTATCGACTAATTGCAGTCCTCTAAGAAATCCCTTGCAAATTCATCTAGTATACTGTGCTTCTATACACAGGTCATGTATTCTGTAAATATTCCTTTAATCTACTACTTCATGATATACTTGTACATTATATACACAGAGGCGGATTTAGTAAGTTGGATAACATTTTTCTGATCCTTTTCAGATGAATAAAATATGTTTAAATCAAAAACACAGCATGTGATGCATGCGCTGTCCGTACAGCACGTGATGTTCTTGCCGTGCGTGGACAGGTACATAGGCAGATCACCGGTCTGGGAAGTTTGATTGTTCATGCACGGGGAGTTGCATTATGATGTCATTGTGAAAATTATCAACATTTATATTAATTTGTTTTTGTCGGTTTATAAGTCGGTTAAAGTACTTGAATTCGGTCTTGGTGACAGCAGCAAGACCGAGGGGGAGGTGTGTGGAAAAGTACGACCAAGGGCTGACGTTACTTTTCCACCCACCAACACCCATGGTCTTACTACTGACACCAACCCAGCCGGAACATCGCGACATGCGATGTCGATACGATCTTGAATTGATGTTGGTTCACATCACGATGTCGCTGATGTTGTTTCAATGTCAATTCGACATCGTATTGACAATGTATATCGTGATGTGCTGGCTGAGAAGACCTCATTTGCGTACTTTAACCTTTACATATAACCACGCTTACAGAACAATGTGCATGTGTTGGTACATTATACTATATTTAAATCATGGCTACCTGTCGCCAGCCGTGCTTTATATGCCTCAAATTGAGACCTTGAAGCAATTATGGGCATATAAAGCACGGCTGTGGGCATATAAAGCACGGTTGGGGTGGAAGAATTTGGAACTACTTTCAAGTAAGATATTTTCTAAATATAATGTAATTTTGTGTCATTGTTATCGTTGATTTTCTTCTGTATATAAATCATTATTATTCCAGTCTGACTTTGTCTTTACTTCATTTGCTGGACATACATTGTTCTTCTCTGAACGAACCAACAAGCTATACACCAGGATCTGTATTCTCAAAACTTTGTAAGTCCTAAGAGGTTCGTAAGTACTAAGAATTTGCCAAACTGGTTTTTTTCTTATGTTAATTTGTGAAGGGATGTTTTCTCACTAAGAAGTTCGCAAGTTAAGAAGTTTCGAGAATATGTCCCCTGGAACCAAGTATTTATTAGAGTTTACAGGGATAGTGCCCTTCACTGTTGATGACATACAAGGCCATTTACGTAACATCCTATCCAAAAATATAACACAACGCTAAGTCCCTCTCGTGTACCCCATATTGTTAACAGTGGAAACCTCAATCTGTCAGCACTATCTCTCTATAAAATGCAAACTCTATTAACTGTCACTGGACTAACTATCTTGCGGAGTTAGTATCGTGTACACTGTATGCACACCCCCGCCTATTACAATATTAACACATTGCTATTAGTCTACAGTAATAACATGTAGCACCTTGACTAAGCACATACTGACATCTGGATTTAGTGGCACCCAGATGTATATTATTATTACTTATTTTTCATGATGATTATTATTATTATTATTAAGTGCTTTATACCATTCCTAAAAAGATCCAGGAGCCATACATGCATATCTTACCTGGAAATATCTTTGTAAACGTAAACACTTCGTCGAAGACGGGGTTCTCTCCAGCCCTCACTTTGGTCTTGTGCTTCTGTTTCTTGGTGGGCAGCAGCATCATTCTCACCTGCACGTTGCTGGCGCCGCCCCGATCCTTGGCGGGTATTTCCCGCGCCTGGTGGATGGTGACCACCATCTTGCCTCTCATGGCCTCGTACCTGATGCTGACCTCGAGACTCCCACACTTGGAGATCAGAGGCGCGTCTGCCTGGAGGTCGCTCACGTCAAACAGGTGCTCCTGGAACAGAAAGGGGAAACAACTCTGAATAAAAGACAATGTCTGAAGGTCGCATACGTCATACGGGTTTTACTGCATCAGAGAAGGGAAACAACTCTGGACATTGCCTGGAGATTGTTCACTTCAAACAGGTGCTCCTGAAAATGGATTAACTGCAAAAGAGAAAGTAAAACAATATAATTAAAAGCTGTCATCTTTGAAGAGAACGAATTGTTGGTGGATGTTGCTGCTGTAATATTTAACCAACACACAATATTTATTTCAATAGAAGCATGAGAATCAGATCGTCCCATTCCATAATTTCTTATGATGCACAACTTAGGGGTATTGTTAAGGGTGTGTGAAGGACATATTCTAACCAAGACTGATGCCATAGAGCCAGAGCCACACTTAATGTAGGGACGTCTCTAATAAAATACTGTATGTATTCATTGCTTGTGAGAAAACGAAGCATATATCAACACATATGCAGCAATAAACTATACAAAAAAAAATCTCAATTGCCATAATATGATGATAACATGCAATTATGACTGCCATGTTATGATATTCATTGCTGTAATAGACCATTTGTATTTCATAACACTAGCACATAATATAATATAACATGTACGGCTTAAGAGTACATTTGTCAGTATTGATCACTGGAAGATATAAATTATTCATAGATCGCGTGTAAAACATAATATTTACCATGCCAGGAATCAATGCTCTCACATTTATCAGTCCGTTTGATTCAGTGACTGTGTGCATAATGGGAATAATTACTGGAGATGATGATCTAAAATCACTACCATAGATCTCTAGATATAAGTCTGCCATGAATACAAGCATGCCTTGAATAGAAGCATGCCTTGAATAGAAACCTGCCTTGAATTGAAGCCTGTTGTGAATAGAAGCCTGTTGTGAATAGAAGCCTGTCATGAATAGAAGCCTGCCTTGAATAGAAGCCTGCCTTGAATAGAAACCTGCCTTGAATTGAAGCCTGTTGTGAATAGAAGCCTGTCATGAATATAAGCCTGCCTTGAATAGAAGCCTGTCATGAATAGAAACCTTCCTTGAATAGAAACCTGCCTTGAATAGGAGCCTGCCATGAACAGAAGCCTGGTTTGATTACAGGCAGGGCCACAAGATTACTAAAAACAAATTGGTACAATTTCAAGCTCAATTCCAAGTTTTATTCACAAATCCCACATGAAATTTCATCTTGGGTTTGAAATCGTACTAAAAAGGTTTGGTAATCTCAGGTCTGGGTCCCAGAGCATCACAAATTTAATAAAAGCCTGCCTTGAATAGAAGACTGCGTTAAATAGAGTCCATGAGCGCATTGAACCCAAAGCGTATTTAAATTTAAAGTTGTGACTGCATCACTTTACTATAATGACATCTGTTTGCTCCATGCTTGTCTATGGTGTGAACAAGTCAGTATGAAGTGCATTCTATTTTTATAATAATAATAATAATAATAAATAATAATAATAATATAATAATAATAATAATAATAAATAAATAAATAATAAGAATAAGAATAAATAATAATAATAATAAGAATAATAAGAATAATTAAGAATAAGAATAAATAATTATTATTATTATTATTATTATTAATTTATTATTATAATAATAATAATAATAATAATAATAATAATAATAATAATAATAATAATAATAATAATAAATAAAAAATAACAATAATAATAAAATAATAATACTAATGGTTAAGGTGTATAGTGCACTTGCTCCATGCACATTACAATATTAACAAGTAACTAACAGAAAAGTCAACTAACATAAATCAACACTCCAGTCAGTCAATATAGCACCAGATGAAAATCTCCACTTGTCAATAAGAAAAAAAAAGAAAAAGAAAAAAGATATTGAAACTTAATGGAATGTTTTGAAGATAGAGATCCAAACATTGATGAAAAAGTCACAATCTAATTTCAACTAGGATTGCTTGTAGAATGTTGTAGAGTAGGCTAATTAACAACAACATGAATTGGAGCCATTAAAGTGAAGCTAATCAATGTTCATGGGGTGTAAAAGATCTTGTGGCTGACAGATCTCTGATTGGAATCTGATGAAGACATAACAGAGTGGGAAATGTAGCCACACTGAGTCAAATGCAGCAACACTCAGTAAAACAGTCACACAATCAGAATTTAGATATCTGGAATGGACCAAATTTCATTTGTTTCTTTTCTTTATTAGACTATCTACTCTGCACACATCGGTACTCAGGGATTCACGGTTTCTCAATTGCTTGCATGTCAATTGATAAATTATCAATAGAAATCCTGGTGGTAGCGCAATGGTTAGACTTTGGTGCCAAAGGCTGCATGTTTGAATGCCATCAAGGAGGGGGGTGGGCGGCCCAGAATCAATGTTCGCAAAAGTTACAATTCCAATGCGATCGTGATAGGATGTGCTGTGTGCACGGTGGTAATGCAGTAACCATCATTGGTCCATCAGTACCAGCTAGTGCTAACAGGTTTACTACAACATTCAGCGCTATGGATGTTGCCGGTTTCATCCTGCCCTCAACTGACAAGCTGTGATATAAGTGTGAAATAATCTTGAATTTGACTATAAACACCAATTAACAAATATTTAAGAAAAAAGTATAACAAAATACCAGCAATTCTCCATGTTGTAGAGCAAGTCTGATGTCGACCCAATTGTTTCTGGTGTCCTACGGGGATGCTTATCATAACAATGAGTGGCATTTCCTGTGTTAAATTGGCAGAGCTCATCTGATGCAATCTGTGTCCCTGATACAATCGATAACAGTGGACACAAGGCGCTCATTCCTTATGGAGACCATGGAACCATGTGTGCCAATGGTACAATTTTTTAGCAGTATGGAAAGTCAAATTCCATTTAATGTACATACACTTTCATGATCTCTGCAACTGTGTGTCAATCAGTATTTGAAAAGTACGTTGGTTCATCTGTTCCTGACTGACAGATTCAATGAAGGAGAGCTCTTTTGGTAGTATTGGTCCTGTAGGCTGGGAGCTTTTCTGACCAGAATAATGATCGTATTACAGGAGTTTTGATGAAGGACCAGGAGCTTTCATTGATGCTGGTTCAGACCAGCAAGTATTTTGGAGATTTTGTGAACACCAGTGCCAATAATACCATTATTAAGCAGTAACGGTCAGTTGAATTCAATATCAACATTGTACACCTTTTTAATTTTGTAATTCTATAGTCTTTTTTATTATTATTATTATTCATCTATGTTCCATTCTTTGCTCAAGAAAAAAAAATTAAGAACCATTGGAAGTGAATTATTTTAACAAGGCTAAATATTTGAGCCACATCTACATATTCTATCCAGCATTGGACATGTATTTATTAGCATATTCTTCATCCTTGATGTTTCCATTAGCATATTTTGAGTCCTGCATTGCTCAAAATGTCATTTCTTAGTAAAATTGAATTCTCAAAATTTTGTTCACAAATCCTCATAAAATTTTAGCTTGAGCCGGAAATTATACTAAAAAAAATCCAGAATCTAGTCACCATGCTCCAAGATTAGGAAACGTTTCTAAGCACAATTTCATACTCAAAGTTTTGTCCACAAATCCTCACATAAAATTTGAGCTTGGACAGGAAATTGCACTTGAAAAGTTCCGTTATCTCGGGGCCAGGTGATGCCAGCTGGTCTTGTGGTTTATTTGCCCCAACATCAGCCAATTGGTAGAGTCATTATCCTTTCATTCTGAGCAGATTGCTCCAGAGGCCTGTTCAGGAGCGCACTAACCTGTGAGTACATGCATGAAACCATATTGGATATTCATGAAGGACAATCACTCGGGAGGTGAGTACTCGCGGGTTCGCGCGCTCCTGAACAAGCCTCTGGTTCCATTGCAACCCATAGAAGGCCTGTAGTCACTCGTCCAGCAATGTAACGTCTATATTTACCAGAGATGGGCTGCTACCCCGCGATAATCACCTATCAGACATGTGTTGCGCGGCATCTCAGACAATCAAATCTCCCCTCCATTAGATAACAGTGCACCAAGAATAGGTTCAGGGTAAAGTACAGTAGAATTTCCTGAATGAATTCCCATGCAAAAACAGTATAAGAAATGCATTGATATTTTGGCCCCCCCCCAAAAAGTAATGAATTTGATTCCAAACTCCATTTGTAGAGGGAAATAATTATAAAATAAAAAAATAAAAATATAATAGATTTGGCTTTGTTGCATATGGGTGAAATATTCCCACTGCGATGTAAAGCACTAATTCATTGAATCTGCAGTCAAATTACATTCCAAAATGCAAGAATGAGCTAATTGTTGCTCAACATTTCTGCAAGGATTTTTCACAGCTATGCGATAAAAATGTTCGGAAATGAAATTCACAGTTACCAGAGATTCTTCAAAGTGAAGATATTGTGCATTACAAAAATAATCTCATTTATAATTATATCCATAGTCAATTTCCCCCTGCAATCAATTCTATAGTCAGTCTTCTCATTATCGAGGAGACATCGCTTGACCTAGTTAATGGTAATATTCCTCAAACAGCCAATCTTGTTTTCCGCTGTTGTAAACCAATTTTTTCTGCTTGATGTAAGAATACTCTCCTGATACTGTTAAGTAGATGAAACCCAGTTCCTTGTGTTGGACGTCAATATATGTAGGCATTGAAACAGAGCAGTATATAATATGGCTTGGCTATACAACATGTCAACAGGTATGAATACTGTTCTTCTACATGCTGTAATTACTATAATAATATTTGAACCCTCTAGTGGTTCGAACACCTAAATTAATTGCAAACAAAATATAAATAAAAAATCTGATCTTAAAAATACAAATTTTCTAATTATTTGTTTTCCGAGAGAAGATTGTTTTTGCTTTTAAATTTGCTTATTAATATGTGGTTCAACTATTAGAGGATTCAAATTATTAGGAGAAAGAATGTTATCCATAAGGATCTGATAGGCATTACCAAAGATAACGTTCACAACAGCTATGCAAGTAGTATCCAAATATAGAACTGGTGCTACATGTACATTTCACGAATAAATTAACTGAAAATTCCGGACATTTTACACATTGCCTGATGTTAGACAATGGCTGTAACATATACTGGTACATGTACACATAATACTTGGCAATCTTGGAACAGACCTTGACCTTGCAATCAGACACAATTCAATACTCAATACCATCCATGAAACCACTAATGAACAAACCACAGTTGTTAGTTTGGACAATTCATCGCGCAATCGTTTTGCCAAATCGGCAACCAAAGACACACTAATAGTTCTAGAATTCTCATAAGCAACCATACAATGGAAAGGTATATGAGTATGATGCCAATAAATGGTTTTCGTAGCAATGACAAAAACTTGTGCCATAAATCAACTCTGTTCACTCTGCCATGGTCCTCATTCAATCAACAGCAGTAAAGCACTGTGACAATATGAATACTATCAGGTTCGGTATAATTGATGAAGCATCCGAGCCGGAGGACAACAATACCAGCTGATCGTTATCGTGATCGGCCTGAATCGCAGTAAATTGCAAATCGACCTGTTGGCTATAACTTACCGCCATAGTACCTCATGGGCATCGTTTCTCAAAGCTCTCGTATCTCCTATGAGACGATAAGCACTCTCGTAGCGATCTCTAGTACATGGCGATTGGACACTTACGAGAGCGCTATGGTCTCACGGTACATATGAGGGCTTTGAGTAACGATACCCGAGTCCAAATATGTCGCATCATTTAACGGAAACATTCGTCAAGGCTGAACTGTGCAATGAGCGTAAATACTTCAAAGGCACCATAATTAAAGAAGACATTAAATGGCTACACAACACTTCATGCTTAGCCATCCAATTCCTATTTAGTAGAATAGAAATAAAATATTTAAAAGCCGACAAAAACCCGGAAACATCATTGGTGACCTTCTTGAACTGGAAGGTGTTATGGTGTTAGGTGTCACAGTTTTATGTGTCACAGCGTTATGTGTCACTGTGTTAGGTCACGGTTTATATGTCAGTATTATGTCACAGTGTTAGGTGTCACTGTGTCAGGTGTCACTTGCCACTATGTTAGGTCACAGTATATGTGTCACAGTTTTATGTGTCACAGTTTTTATGTGTCACAGTTTTATGTGTCACAGTGTTATGTGTCACGGTTTCGTGCGACATGTACAGCATTGACAACTATGTCAAAGAGAAGAGACGTCATTGATTTTCCAATTTGCGAGAGAGAGAGAGTGACAACAATCCCACTAAGAAGACGGCCGCAACAATGTTCATTGCTAATGCATAGAAAACCACGGGGCCAACTCGGCTCGGACAAACTGATTATTATCTGCTTTGCATTATTACCTATACCATTTCCATGTCCATAACTCTGCTGCATTATGAGAAGACTCATAACTAATACATTGACCATAGGGGTAATCAATGCATCCATCACGAACATATCATGTCCATTATGCACTGGCCATTGTCAAATACCCCAATGACCCGTGTTTTCATTGTACATTATAGAACATCAATGTATATTGATTTCGACCGTTAATCTCCCCCGGCTCTGATTCTGCAGACTTTCCGACTCTCGCATACCACTAAAAATTCCTACCATATGGTGGCATGAATTTAGCACGATCTGGCGATGAGATTATCGGTTACATCAGCCGTACTTACGTCATTGGACATCGTCCTGTCCATGGCGGACAAAGCTTTCTCGCTGCCGGACAGAGAAGCCGACTTCTCCGTGGTGAAGGCCTTGTTTTCATAGGTATGCTGATCATCCAATTCCGCTCCGGATTCCGACTTGGCGGAACCGGCTGATTTCACGGAGGCCTGAGCTTCCGGGGACATGTCGGCTGCTGCTGTTGCTGCGGTCGCTGCTGCTGCTGCTGCGCCGTGTGGGCTGACGTCTATTTCCTCCTCACTCACAGGAGAGTCCTCATCGCAGCCGCCGACGCTGACGGTTTGACCCTTCTCCACCAGCGATACAGGGTCCTCTGTCTGAATGTCTGTCAAAGGCAAAAAGTCTATGTAGATTCGATTCAATTTACCAATCTCTAGACGCATTTATTTAAAACCGCTTACTTAACTATTGGACTATTCCTTCAACTCTTAGTGTGTGCAGCATGCATTGGGTAGTATGGATTTGTGTGCATCTTAAATGGACTGTTTATTTATTTATTTAATTATTTATTTCTTGTTATCAAAGGGTGCTCATTCCACAGGTCTCTTCATCTACAATGCGAAGGAGTGGAAACATGTATTAATTAACCTTTTCCATGTTGAAGGTAACCAAAGATGCCCTATAGAGAGCAAAGATGCCCTATAGCTAGGAAAGATGCCCTATAGCTAGGAAAGATGCCCTATAGCGAGGAAAGATGCCCTATAGCAAGGAAAGATGCCCTATAGGGAGCAAAGATACCATATAGAGCTAAGATGTCTTATACAGAATAATTTAGATTAACTCTTTTCCTGCCAGATTAACCATAATGTCTCCAGTTTCCTCCAACAAGGAGAGGGTATATTCGGGAAGGAAAGTGTTAATATTGTATCGGTGAAATGAGCTGAATTAATATAAGAATATTAATAAACAGTAACTTCCTTTATAGATCCAGCCTAGTTAATTGCTTGTTACTATATGTCAGGACAATTTGTTAATGTCAGTGAATTTCATTAATATCGCATAAATGAAATTAATTGGTGTTGCATTATGAAGAATACCAAATTATCCTTGAAACTAATTGTCATAACAATGGATGGTTCAGAAATTCTGCAAGTGACAGATCTGACATATGAGGATGTTCTGTACCAATAATAATAATAATAATAATAATAATAATAATAATAATAATAATAATAACAATAATAACAACAATAATAATAATAATAATAACAATATAATAATAACAATAATAACAATAATAATAATAATAATAACAATAATAATAATAATACTGTAATAATAATAATAAAAACAAATATAACAAAATATAACAAAATAAAACAATAATAATAAATAAAATAATAAATAACAATAAATAATAATAATAATAATAATAATAATAATAACAACCCTAATAATAATAATAATAATAATAATAATAACAATAATAATAATAATAGTAATAATAATAATAACAATAATAATAATAATAATAATACTGTAATAATAATAATAAAAACAAATATAACCAAATAAAACAATAATAATACATAAATAATAAATAACAATAAATAATAATAATAATAATAATAATAATAATAATAATAATAATAATAATAACACTAATAATAATAACAATAATAATAATGATGATGTAACAAAAATAAAAAAAATAACATAATAATAACACTAATAATAATAATTGCACTGTTGACTATTTACACAAATATGTGGCACAGCAATGTAACACTACACAACGTACTGCAGCTGCTAAATTAAAATATTTAAATCCTTAGCAAGATGGTACTCCCATGGAATTGCTTCCCATATGTTCCAAGAATTGTGCTTTGGCTAGCTCACTACACCAAGACACACATACACACATATATATCTACAGTACTTGTCATCATGTGTTACAAGTGGATGTAGAGATGTGCAGATGTAGAGGGACACCTTCCACTGAATAAACACAGTTAGGTGATCTCAAGCCACATTTGGATATCTAGCCACATTTGGATCAACCGAGTGACAACCACGGATATGCGCCTGGACCTGAGTGGAAGGCTGACATTTAGGCGTAAATGTACGAGAGGTGTTACACAAAACTGGTGAGTGCAAGTCAACTCTTACAGATAATGTAAATGCTCTCAGTGTCATATTGAATTATTACATATAGAATCAGTGAAATTTGAGAAGAAATGAATTTCAAATTAGCAGCAATTTAATTGGAAGAGCCACCTTATGGCCATACATAAATAAAAATGTATTCCTATGCAAACAAATATATATTATCGACTTTACAAAGAAGCATTATATGCACTTCCAGTGAATTAATTTGGCATTTACAATGCATATAAGAGGCAATCCTAATGAACATTAATTAACCAGCCATGTTATAAAATAATATTTATTTGAATCATAAAAATACAGGGATTACTTTGCTATATTCATTTTGTAACTTGTATTGTGATTGGTAGGGAAAACTGCCAAGATTGCAACTGTGTTGTGTAATAGAAAACCTACCACAAAGGTACAAGCGCATATCTCCAACCCGAGATGTCGCGAAGTTGTTTTACAATTGCCCTCACCAGAGCTAGATGCAATCAGATAAAGACGAAGAGAGAGAGAGAGAATGTGTGTGTGTGTGTGAGACAGAAAGGGAAAGAGACTGGGGGAGGGAGTGGGATTGAAAAGACAGGAGAGGGATTCTATGGGTTAGCATGCCAATATACATAATAGGGATACGCTTTCTCATGACTAATAGTATTTTCCATTTTGTTTCAGTTGAAATCGATGTCGTCTTTGGTATGTAGAACAGCAATTGTTAGTAGAAGTAATATTTAGTACAGAAGATCTGCACATATAGGTAGATGCACTACTTGCAAACGCATGCGGGCGCGCATACACAAACACACACACACACACATACGCACATGCACGCACATACACACAAACAAATAGTTTATCACTAGTGCTTATATTTCCATTATTATGTCTAGTAGCTAACGTTGCTGTTGCAGAGGTACTGACGTACATTCTGGTGGGCGTCTTGGTTCCTCTGTCTATCGCCCTAGCAGCCACGGCCATCTATGTATTCTGTAGATTGTGAGTATATTCGGCAGCATACCCGAGGTCAATCACCCAGTCATATTTTAAGTTTTCTATGATAGACGTTGGTAGATTTATATGTCAGTCTGACCTCTTCCCCGGCCCCTCGGGCACTTCTCCCTGCATTTTTACCTTTACAAATCATAATGTTTCTTTTCGTGGTCTGTTCTTCTTGACAACCACGGCCTTGCACCCCCACCTACCCCAATTATCGTAGATGTTCACCTCAATTCCACCACACCTAAGCTAAACCTTTCAAATTCCTGTATGTGCCCATGTGCCTTCATGCTCTCACGACAGCGATAACACACCAGTCTGTGTTATAGACCAATGTGTTATCGCTGTCCGATAGCATGATGCGCACTTTGAATTGCAGGCTTCTTTTACTAAGCAGTCCCTATGCTGTATAATGAAGAATTGTACACGTTTTGTCGCAGGTTATCCCAGAAGAAAGGCGCAGAATCCACGTCCCGGTTAAATGTCGGGAATGAGCCACCTCCAACGTACGATCCCTCTCGGCCTCGAGTCATCGCATGGGAATCTGACCAAAGCAAAGCAGACCCTGACAAACAGTTTGCCTCAGCGATAAGGACAATATACTCGCGTGTCGGACCAAACAAGCTTGACGATGACGGCGACAACGTTAGCGTGGGCCCCGCTGGAACCCGACAGGTGGCGCTGTCAAACTGGAAGACATATCTGCCTGTCAGGTTGCCCTATCCAATCAAAATTGGGCCGGTCAACCGCAGCACTACGTCACTTCCGGGATTCATGGAAGCAGAAAATGAGGCCGACACTGATGATCTATAGCAGTAGCTCCAAATGACCAAGCGGCCATTCCTCGAAACGTTGGTAGTACGATCGTACGACAATCTTAAGGATACGTATATAGCACATGGTATGCAAGTTCTTAGGCTAAGCATACCGTAAGAACGTTTCGAGAACACACCCCCAGGCCCCCGTTTCACGAAGGTGTCCTAACTATTTAGGAGTTCCTAAACAGCTATCACCTGGCAACAAGCGTTTCACGATGACGTCACACGTCTTACTCCTTCATTAATTGACATCTAACTGAAACTGCTATACCTTCAACTTTAGATGACAGCAAATAGAGGTACTATATACATTCTACCATGACAACGGAGTTCCATCTGTGTTAATCACCCTGGACTGTGCACTCTTGACAATGTCAGTGTTAAATACAAAGCCAATTCTTAATGTACACAATGATTTATTATGCATTGGTTTGTTTATTTTTATTTGTGTGTGTGTGTGTGTGTGTGTGTGTGTGTGTGTGTGTGTGTGTGTGTGTGTGTGTGTGTGTGTGTGTG
>JAULBP010032172.1:0-22920 GCA_032355345.1 Lepetodrilus pustulosus
TTTGGCGATATAGAATTGATGATGACTATCACAAATGAATGTAGTTTACATTTATTACTCAAATATAGTGCTACGTGGTCATAAAAATCTGTGATTGTATGCCTTTAACCCAACTTGTCTCAACTCTGACATGTATTTCTGTTTCTGGTAATACCCTGCTGGAATTGTATGGAACTCCCTAGACCTATGACATTTTGTGTGATTACTTTAGGCTTCATGGACTGTTGGTATTGAAACAAGAAGAAACAAGTAATCCCCAAGATAATTTCAATATATAGACATTTATCTTAAACCTGATATATCCTCAATGATTAAGGATAAAAGATTAAATGCACATCGAAAAGTGTCATCTCATAGTAATCAATATATTGTAACGCGTCCCATAGAACCATATTCAATAGTTTGGCCATTAATATACTCTGCAACAAAGTGTCATGTTTACATTCAACAGAGCCTGAAATACTTCAACAAAAGGCTATTCAGAGCTGTGAAGGTTAACTCATCACTAGATCACGTCTTGATTGCAATCCGAGCCATGCAAGGAAGGTATCTGATATAGGTCCTCATCTGTGTGTGGGTTTACCAATTGATGGGTTTCCCTGAGCAATCTTCAAGTCATGATAGATATTTCTCTGGTCCTTGAGGGTGTCACTGACATTCACACAATAGCCAACACTGCAGCTGTTTGAACGCCAGCCCCTCGGAGAGATGGGAGAGATCGACTAAGCTCTCACAGCAATTCAGATCCAACTATCCACGGACCCGCTACCTGTCAACTGCTTGCAGAATGTCTGCAGTTCATCTTGTGGCACAGTTCACAAGCTTCAGTATTCTGGTCTTGTCTTCCAGATCAGTGCCGAAATGCCAGACGGCTGTGCTACCATAATATATTCTGGTTTTATACTACACTCCTCCTGGGCAGAGTTAAACGGACACATGTCTACAGATTTCCATATAATATAATGTTAAAAAACTATTATCAAATTACTTGGTGAAGATCGATGAGTAAACATTGATTTTGTTGGTACCAATGACCAAATTTGTGTTTTAGTCTGTAGAATTTATTAATTTTCTATTTAACTGCACGTAGACAATAATAATGTAAATCTATTAATTACAGTTCTCTTTAGATAAAGCCAAACTGCTAAAATATAGTAAATAAATGGGTTTTTTTGTGTGTGTTTTTTTACATACATACTTCATTAAAATATCTTTTCAAGAGGAAGTTGATTTTACACCATCCGACAAGGTTTTTGTCCAATCGAGAATGAGATGTGTGACAGTGTTGATAAACAACTCAGGATGACAACATGACACCGGCGGCAAAACATCCATATAAGCACAGCAGCGCTAATAATAGGCTTGGCAATGACGTGATGCTAAGAGCATGATGTCACGATTTAATCTAGTCTGTGTTCCGATAGAGCTGTTCCTTCCATTTATAGTCCTATGTGGAAATAACATTTTGTCGTTAACTCTTTTTAGAAATCCAAGAAATGACATCAATAAGAATAGCTATTTGTATTCTTAAAGCACTGTTGAATGGCTGTAGCATCAATTTAGTACATTAAGTTAATGAAGAATTCCTACCACCTACCTCTCCCATGTTCATTTCTTTCTATCAATCTGGGCAGGTCACCTTGTATAACATTACACTGGGATCAGCTTGTGTATAAACATGTACCTTTCTTGTAAAACATAACATAACAGAGGGCTATAATGTATAGAGTAACTTTAGCTCATTTGATGAGCATTATAATACATCAGGCAGTTCCATATGCATTTAATGCTGGATTAACTGCAGCTTGAATTGACAAACATTCAATAATAACAACAATAATAATAATAATAATAATAATAATAATGATAATAATGATGATAATAATGATGATAATAATAATAATAATAATACAGTAATAATAATAATAATAATAATAATAATAATAAAAATAATAATAATAATAATAATAAAAGAAAAAAATAATACCAATATGCCCATTTATTTTGTGCCATATCCTTTTTCATAAGCATGCTCATACTGCTACATTATTACCCTGGTTTCATTTTCCTTCCCAACTCCCTGGTGAGTATAAAACCATAGCTGTCATGAAGGTACCACCCATTCTCTGCTGGGTGAGCAGAGGCATTTCTTCAACTAAGCCAGTAGCCATAGATAATGGTGTTGCACACCTTACTACATACTCTTGTCATTGAATCAATGTATGGTGTATGTATAACTTCAGAGGCCTTGACGATGTAGAAATCCAAACCCTGATCTATTCAAAATCAAATTAAGAAAGTAATCATGAAAGAATTATTTTCCACACTAGGAACTTGCTCTAGTCTAGGTGAGGTCCTTTCCTCCAAGGCCAAGCTGTGATGTATGTGGAGAAGGGCCTTGCATTTGCAGACATCCAGATTCTGTTACAATATTGATTACTAACATTAAGGTCTAATCGGCTTTCTCATTTATTTATACAAACAAGAAAAGTATATCATCTTTCGAAAAACACTCAGTCACACCGGATTGGATATTGACCAGCATTCCATTACAATTAGTTTGTCGATTCAATATAAAGTTCACATGGCATTCAATACCATACACTTGAATGGGCCGGTTACTTATTGGAATATTATCCACTAATTTTGCAAAACAAACACTGGGTGGTATTTACAAGCAGAATGACACTACATATCGTTCGTGAGGTGACATTTCTATTACGTTTGAAGCAATCCATTGACGTGCTTATGATGCCCATAGGACCAGAAGATGATTACTCTTGTTAACCCTTAGGGTTCCAACACTGGTGTGGTCCAGAAACACATTGTCTTCTCTATGGCGGAGTCCTTCATAATCGTGATGTTATGAATATTATAAAATGTCTCTGTCGTAGATATGTTGAGATGATTTACTTTGATGTTTATTTCCTCAGGCTTGATAATGAGACATTGATATCTATGGAAAGCTTATGAAATATTCAATGTCTTGGATACAGAGTTCTTCCAGTAATGACCAGCTTCCAGAGTGCGGTGCTGTCACCGTAATGGCTCTGGCATATAACTGAACAGATTGCTCTTGATATATATACGTTTTCAAAATTATTATTTTTTTTTTTAAATCACAACAATACGTAACGCAGATGCTGGACCCATCTGATGCTTTCCCAGATGCACAAACTGCCATTTTATCCTCTTGAAATATCTGAAGACTAAACTGACACATTGCATCAGTTTGTGAGATGATACTGTTAACTGAAAGCAAGAACCCAGACACAATGGAGAAGCCAGTTAATAATCTTAATGGCTTTTATGGAAGGGTTAGAATTCAGCAAGCATTAGCATTCAAATTGTTTCCATATTTTGAGCTTACCAGTAATCATCTTGCTATTTTCTCTCGAGTATAAATACATTTTTAAACTTGTATTTTTGAGTCACTTTTCACATCAGGCATAATTGAAATAAATTAGATGAGAATGATGTATGCTAAAGGCATACAATCAAAGATTTCAATGTGCCTTGCACCATATTTGAGTAATAAATGCAAATTACATTTTTAATCATACTTATCATCAATTCATATCACCAAAATCCATTTCTTTGATCAATATTGGAGGGAATTTGACTTATACTAGCAGTTATATTTTCCAAATACCAGATAAATTGAGCTATGTTCATAACTATTGAGTGTTAGGGGAATAAGTACATCAGTAAATAACAACTATTGAGTTACAATTTAAATGAAAGTAGTCTCAGATAAAAATTTGTTTGTCCACAATACAGGTCAATCATTTGTGATCATGAAAGCCAATTATGACTTCAGAAAGTTGATTGATCCTATTGTGTTAATAACCTATGGGTATTAATGAGGATTACTTCGTGATGTCACAGTTCCCTGGTCAACAGTCCAGTTGGGCTAATAACCTATGGAGACATCATCATTGACTGGTCAATGACCTGATCGTTTTTCTTCAAATATTCAAACCTAAATTGTAAATATATCTTCATGTGACACATTACACACCAACATTATCATAATGCATCCACCAACATTATCTTAAAATATTTGTCACATTTTCAATTGGATTGCATTGTAGAATAATGAAGACAACAACATCAGCTACCAACACCTATGAGCTAAGCTACAAAGGTTGAAGAAAAACTAGAAAATGAAGTACGATCGCCATAGAGCCTCACATTGATAGACAGCAGTCCATACCTTCCATCACCATCACTGACAACATTTTCACGCAAATAGCCCATTAAGAAATTCAATACAAGAAAGTATGCTCTCAAGCATCGTGAGGCATGATCCAATGTATGTATAAGAAAGCACATCACTGGATCCAGTAGAAGAGCTAGAATCGTAAATAGCAATGATCATGAGGTCTGCCCAACCAGCACATCGTGACATACGATGTCCATACCATGTTAAAAATATGTTGGTTTTGCATCACAAGGTCGCTGATGTTGTTTCAATATCGGCTGTGTGGCTATACGCACGTTGATAACATTTTTATAATATGGCAAACAGATAGTGCTAGACTAGCCATAGTCTCAGATGATGAAAGTACATAATTTATATATCAATTCTACTGACCGTCGGTACTTTTATATATGAAAGGAGTCAGTAAATTGCTTTAAGCTCTGATGCCTCCAAGATATAGACTTGTTTAATTGTTTCTGGCATACACATCGAGTAGGAATATTTGGGTAAGCATAGGATCTGTAACAAAGACTATGACCATGGTTTAAGAAGACTTCAAGTTACATGTAACTCTAGTTCAGTTCGGGTTTCACATCAACTACCTGTATGTCTTCACTGGGAGTTATACAGTAGGTTACTAAGTTTAAATAGGTGCAGCTTTCACATTCAAGACATTCTACTCTTGAAACATCTACAGTTTGAATGGGTTGAGAGAGTTCAAATCTGTCCCTCTAGAAGACTATAATAGATGCCAAATGTCACAACAGGATGATATATTATGAGAGAGTAAGGCAAAACAAGAACCCAGAAACATGATAGGAAATTATACACTTAATACCAAACCAATAGCAATTTGTCTGAATGGTTACCAACATGTACTTTTATGCCCTCCGACTAGACCATAACCACTGAGGTATGGTACATGTTAATGGCAATCTTCTTGGACCGACCAGACCCATACTGTAGCTCTAATCATTGTCTCACACAGGGTTTCACTGGGACTCATTGTGACAGATAACAATCTGAGGACAATCTCCCTGATGGCCTAGACATCATCTCCAACAAAGGCTGCCTTGGAGGTCATCATTGCCCAAAATATTGCCATATTGCCATAGTCTGTCAGGACTCTGCTCAGTCCAAATTAATATTATTATCATCTATTCCTGGAAGACGAATTTTTCCTGCCGCTACAGCTCTAGCAATATATCGCTTGGACGCCCGATGGAGGATCATGACCTAATTAGTCCTTTGGAAAAGACAAACCGTTTCATAGTAGAAACCAATCTGGACCACAGAATGAAATTACCTTTTTTGGTCAGTGAAATGGAATTTTATTAGCAAACAATTTGAAGAAATTTCCATTGCCGAAGATTAAGTACACCCACGTAGAGTATTTCTGTGGCTGGATCCCGATCCACAGCACGATGGTAGCACCAAGAGAACACTATGCTATGTAGGCAGTAGCTGATAGAAATACAAACACAAAGATTTAGATTACATATATCTGAATATCTGTTCAATATCTTCTCCATGGTGTAGGCAAGTTAAAATGTAAGGAAGTTTGGGTTGCTATGCAATACAATATACAGTTAGCACATTTTCTTTACCTGTATCGGCCAGGGCTCAATGGATTTAGCATTAAGAGTTCTCCATAAACCGTAACAAGATTGGCAAGCTATGGCTGGAATAGTGGCTTAATAACGCATGCATCATTCCATTTAGCCACCACTTTAAAAATTGTATATATACTCAACAAAATAAATTAAGGGCCAGCAGATATTTTATGAAAATATTTCTCCCAAATTTAGTAACTTGGTGCCATTCTTTCTTCCAATGTGTCTGCAAGTTTTTGAAGAGTACCTGGAGCAAGTAGATCTTTGGACATTCTTTATTGTTCATGTAAAAAAACCCAGCTACTGTGGTTCTTAAAGACAGATTTCAATGAGTGTGCAGCACTATTTTTGAGTAATATATGCAAACTACATTATACTTATCATCAATTTTACATTGCTAAAATCCCTTTCATCAACCCACATTATGTGGAATTCGATCTAGCAGTTAGATGTGTTCCAAAGGCAAGATAATTAGAGCTACATTCCTTTTATTCACATAAAATATGAAATTGAGTGTTGGGGAAGTACATCAGTAATTAACAACTCTTATGGTAGACAAATCTACGGTAATTAGTCTCAGATAGAAATTTGTTTGTCAATTATATAGTATGCCAACATTGTTGAGTATATCCGTTGACCAATAGCAAGGCCCCGATTTGACTTGCTGCTACAATGCAAGATGTCAAAATATCCTGCACATTATCAAATGTGTCATTAGTATCAGTTACTTATGTATTGATGACATGTTCATCTGGTGGACAATTAATTACAATGAAATGAAGTTATATATGCACAATAAACTGAGATAAGTCTGGACAGTGTTAATGTAAACCACAATAAAACCTAAGCCTTTGATCTATGTGTCTGCATTCACAATGATTCAATAGTGTGCCAATGGATGGCATTGGAAAGCCATCACCTCTTATAGGAAGATCAATTATGGAGTTATGAAATTCATGGAGGCCTTTCAAGTCCACCAATTATATAAAATGACTTCAATGATTCTATTCAATTACTTATTGAGGAAAGTGTATGTGCAATCAAGTGAAAGAGATGTTTGCCATTTCTAGAGATATCTATTTGACCTGGAATTCTGACCTACTTATTCCAACTGGTTTCCTTTTTTTTTTACTTTCTTCTTGATAGAGGTAATTTATATATGCCCTGTATGGCAATGATTTAGGGACAGCCAACTGGAGAGTAGATTTTTAAACTAGACATGAGGTATGTCTGGCTGTTAGAACGTATTTCACAAACAAATCTTAGCTTGTGGTCATCTTTAGGTGCCTTGATCATGGATGTCTATAGATCTACAAACAATACTACTAAATGTCAAATAGTATTTTAGAGTTAGGTACAGCAATATCAATAATTAACCAACATTAAAATAATTCAGGCGAGTTCTTGCCCCCAATATCTGCTTCAATAACTGCTAGTCCAATTGTTTAACACTTAATGGGTGGTTTACGAGAATGGTGGTAATAATGTATACATATTGGATCTAAGACATTTTCAACAAGTCTGGCTGGCAAAAAAAAAAGTGGGTGCATGCGCAATAAATTTGTGCTTGGACAGACAAATAGTCTTAGGAGACGTTGTTTATGCACGTGGGCGTAAATAACAGCCGAAGATAGCCAGGCAGTGACATAACCTCACTGGTTCTTCCAACCAATTGAGTCAAAAACGTGGCGTCTGTTTTACTACCATGCACTCAAAGGAACTTAGAGATGCTAATTCAGAAATATCTTTTGAGACCTTTCCATCTCACTTCTTGATCTTGCTTGTAACGGTATTATGGACGTTGGGATCACATGATTGTGTAGACTCATTGTAACCTATTATTACAGTTGCTAATGCAATGAAAGAGAACATGTTGAGAAATTTAACCAAATGTTTATCGAGTTTATTTAGAGATCGATGAATAAAAGTTATTCAGTGGCACATGGACTTGTGGATAACTCACATGCAGTTCTGTCAATATTGACCCAATCATTGCAGATTTTATTAAGATTTAAAACCGAAAACAAATAGCTGAACTTGTTATGCTAAAGCTGGTATGAGGAAACGCTGTACAATAATGTGGCTGTTATATCACTACTTTTATCCGAGGACACCGAGTTAGTAATGGAACGGAGAGAATAAATGATAGTGTTGGACACAGTCTTCGTGTTGTTTGTCCAGGCCAGTGAACACGCAGCATCACTTGGTTGCATCCAGAATCGCTCACAAGAAATTAACGGCTTACTAAAGGTGGCATCTCCAGAGAACACAAATGGTTTGAGATTGTTTCTGGCCTCATCAAACATTGATCTTCACCAGATTCTATCTATGATATTTCCACTTCAAAAGAGCAAGAATGCATTTGAATTCCCAGATAAAACATACTTACAATCAAGCTAATAAAACTAAGATAGCGTGATTGAGCTATTAACATTCAAATGCCATGATTGCATTTCAGCATAATTAACCAATTAACAAATGTGGAAAGGTAGATTAGTCCTAATGGGTGCATATGCATGTGCCTCAAACGTTGTTAGTTGTTTGTATTAACATGCATCTACAATAGTAGATGTGGCTGACCTGCCTTAACAACAGTAAAATACAAATCACTAGGAATAGGAGCATATCATAGAAACAAAAACAAAATGGCCAAAAGAAATTACATGTATTCTGAAATCTTTGAATAACCATAAAAACAAATTCTGAAAGCAATCTCTTAATAACAATAACAAACAATGTTGAATGATTAAATTGTGAGTTGTTCTCTACATGAAAAAGATGGCCACTACAACAACTATCATTGAACATGTCAAGAATTAGTCAAGTAAGAAATCTTGGCATTTTGACAAACATGTTTGCAGATGTCTGATGATGATGTACATTTGGAAGTCTACAAATCTTCCAGGTATGACCTGTCTGAAAGGTCAACACATCAACATGAACCTTCATCATGGGGTCAGACCAACATGTTTTATATATACTTGTCCGAGTGAGTGTAGCATGATTTTGAGAACATCTACAGGAAAAGACCCGTAAGAATACTTGAAATGGTCAATGCCCACCTTATTCCAGCATAGCAATCTTGGTACAGTTCCACAGAATGTCCCTTGTACTGCGATTGCCGTAACTAGTTTTACATATATAGGAAGATGACATTCATAGCAGTGTTTGGAAATGGTTGGGATTTCATAACCGATCATCGGTTACTATCAGATGGACGCTACCGATCAATCATTGGTTGCCTAATCGGCTAGGTCTAGCATAAATACCTTAAGTTCTGTATGTTCCGGTACATGTATCATTATATGTCTTATAATATGGTACTAGAGTTGCAAAGAATACACCTAGTGGTGAATACAAATAATTATTCATGAATTATAAAACATAATAAAATGAATGAAAAACAATAAATTAACCAAGTCAATTAGAATATATACATTAATATTTAATAACGACATGTCTATTTGATTTCCTGGTTTACCAATTTATTGACCTGATTTTCTTTACATATGGAAAACAAAAATAATTATTATATTATATTCCGCCGACAGTGTACTAGTCATTAGAAAATAATAGCAATAACTGATGAAGGAACACGTCGTAAAAACCATTATTGAAGGAACACGTTGTATAAACCATTATTGAACAGACAGGCAGTGAGCATTGGTTACAATTAATACAAGATTGAAGCCAAGTTTAAATTGGTTACTATACTGGTAAACAACATGTATAACAGAAGTATAATTAATAACAATTACACCTATTGACAAGGAGTACTTTGAAAATAATTGTGCCTTCAATTCTGAATAAGTAATATGTAGTGGTGTAATAGTTATTGACAATTATATTTATTAAATATATATTTACTTTCTGCTAACCAACCATTCGTAATTGTATTCCAATTGCTATTATTTTTATGTTGGACCCGACCGACTGGTCAAAGTATAAAAATATCGAATTATACATATTTTTTACATTTGATCACAGAGTCAAAATAATCACAGAAAAATCTATAAACCAAGGAATCAAATAACTATGGCAAAGTCAGTGTTTATCCATAAATATATTTATAAGTAATATAGATGTTCAAAGAGTTTCCTTAAAAGCATTAACAGTGATTCAATTATACGTTCCTGCTATCTAGAGCGTTAACATTGTCATATAACTAGCTATTAATAATATTATTCAATTTAATGTAAAGAAGATAAATAAACAAGTCTATTTCATCCTTTAGTGTTACATGTCAATACTTGAATTCTGAATCTCATTCCGCATTGACAGTACCTTCCGTGATGATAGCAGCTTTGAACATGCACTTACCTGTTCCTTTTAGGCTAACCAGATTAGTATGAAACCATTGATGCTTACCTGAAAAATACAAGGGAACAAACAATGATACAAAAATACCAAATCTAATATGAACTGAGTGTACTGAAAGAGATTGCAAATCCACCAGTGACTGCAATTATCAAAAGTACAAACATTATATGCAAGACAACTTGAAGGCAGGTCGGAGGATTTTCTACTTTCATCAGAGTATGGAGATAAAAAGGGATAATTTAGCCATTTTGATGTCACTGACTTCTAAGAAAAGCACGGCACAAGCAAACCAGGTGATAGGGTAACGGAAAGAAGCATGATCAGTGTGACATTCCTTGATGGAGGGGGTCTTTGATCAGTATGGGGAAGATGGGCAGCGAGCTTGTAAAGTGGGAAAAAAATCAATAGCAATGAGGGAATAATTACATTGATATCAAATGGCCTATATATGTCATTGTCAACAATTCCAAAATATAACTTCATCCAGATAATAAGCGAGTCAGCGATGTGAGAGTAAATGGTTCAGGGATGTTTCACCCACACACAATGACTAAACACAGGATAATAATGTACAGCGTTCACTCGATATAATGCCTTATACGATATTACAGGGAAATAACGAAAATAAAAATGGGATCCACGTTTGACCCCGCGTCATATCGAGGGGGCACTGTAATGGTTATTTAAATCTTTTAAGAGAAAACAAGCATGAAAAGTATACTAAAATTGCTGGATTCAAATAGGTGCACCAGTCTTAACATGTTGATGTCCGGATGACACTTGACAATACCTAATAATAAATAAAATAAAATAAATAAAAAAGGTTAATTTCCTTCAAGGATAAAATGAGATGCCCAACAATTTGAGTGGCCACATGTGTTCAAGATCGCATAACTGGATGAAAAATAAAAATACTGACAGAATTGTACAGTCAACATTCAAGTAAAATATGCTTGACTGTTGGGCTTTCATTACAAGAAATGAATCAAGTCTTACTTCTCCTGAATAAGTAAACGAGTTAAAAATGTATGACCACTTTGCACCATCACTGGTAATGGCAGTAGGACTTAAGTTTCATCCTGGCTACAGTATACTCTGATAAGAGTTAAACGTATCTAAGGCTGAAAACGAGGCAATTTTATTCATGAATTGATATTGATGCTTAAAATTGGTAAATGTAATAGACATTGATATGCCTGAAGAAATACATGCAACCTTTTTACTACATCAGCCAATATGACTTGGGAACCTAAAAAATACTACCTAATATTATGTTGTAAGATTGTCTTGAAATTCAGATTCCAAATCCAGATATGTATGAGAGAAATGTTTTGGTAAATATCAAATTGTTCAATGCCGTGAGCTAAATCAATTCGTTCCTACACATTACTGGCATTGGCATGCAACCACAGGTCACATCTGCCCATTATCCAGCTTTTACATTTCTTTCCTGGATAAAAACCCAAGCTAAACATTGTTGGCTCAATTGATCCACTTCAAATGCTAACAGTGAACATAGCTCCTTGAATACTATACAGGACATTAATATCTTACTGCCAACAATATTGATCTATCTATTTCAGGTCATAACCAAATATACTTCTACTGATCATAAAACGGACCACTGCGGAATCGGGATAGCAATTAAATGACCAATTAAAGTTTCTTCAGATTCCAGGGGAAAGAAAGCCACTAATTGCTGGTGCGAAGTCCTTCAGCTTGGAGATGCTGCTTGGCCCCAATACACTGCTCACAGATGACAGGTAGTGTCCAACCTTCACACAGGAGCCAGTCCAGGGAATACGAACAAGGAAAGCAAGCTTCATCTTATTGGTCATGTCCTACTTGTATCCCTCTGAGACCAAACCTCAGATATCAACCTCAAATCAGGCAATCTCCTCCCTGTCCAGATTGAGTGGGCATAGGAATGGTGTGATCATGGTGCACAACTCGATAAGAAGTCAATTGAATAATGTGAGGAGATTTATGCCATCTTGATGTTCTACTGTTACGCTTTAGACTATCTGTTGCACAATTTGTGTATTTACTGTTAATTTTATATTTAAATAGCAGATTTATATCCTTGACTCTCAGGAATATCCTGATGTACTTTCTTCAAATCTGTACAGATGTCATACATAAGACTCTATTGTGGTCTATACAAGGACCTCTTCAAGACATTCCTAAGGTTTCTACATTTCATGATTAATAGAATCAAGATCTTGATCCTGTTTCAACATTCTATTTCTGAAGTCTTATGTTAGCATTCTATTTCTAAACTGGAACATATATTTGGACATATGATATGACTCGATTCCCAGTGAACTACCAACTTGAGGTACCCTGTTCTCATCTCGGATTTAAAGCCCAATAATTGTGCATGCCCAAATAAGGTCATGTGGTGATACTGCCAGAGAATCTCGACTCACACGGGTCATTTCTAAGCCAGACATATTAAATCACATGGGTGTGAATTATTTTCGAATCTTTCCATCCCACCCGTAGTACAATACTGAGATTGTCTTGCCGGGAAAGATCCAGCTAAGTATGTTGATGAGAATTGAATCCTGCGGTACGTTCTACTTTGCTGGCACTTACCCATGCTCCACTAACAGACTAATCGGTGCAAAATGTGTCGCGTATTGATTGATTGCTGCTATAATGGAGTCCAGTCTCGTCACATTTGCTTCTTGTGCGTTGCGATTAACATCACGGAAAAGTGAGAGAGAGGAAGACGAAATAGGCTGGTGCTGTGTCAGTGGGTTCAGAGGGAAGCTTATACCTGATTTACTGGGAGACAACGGCAGAGATTTGCTGGCAGCACTACCCAGTAATTATCAACCAGACGTCATACATCATCTCTAAATGGCAGGACTGTGCAGGTATTCCAAGGCATTAATGTGATTTGAAGGGAAATGCGTGATGCCTGCAAATGACAGCCAGAGTCAAGTGTCCAGCAGTTAAATGACACACTCTTCTATTCCCAGACACCTTCAAATAATACTTCAGACAATACGAATACAAATGGTTGATGGCAAACAGTGTAGTAAGCACTACTTCAATAAAACGTTTAATGACAAACAGAAAGAAATGCAACAAACCAAAAAAAAACACCACCATTACATAAGTACCCTGAGCATGCACTAGATTTGAAAACATACATAAATACATGCCTCACAGTATCTACTTCTATCTTGAAAAGGCATTATTACCTAGTTGGATTAGTCATAGGCACTGTATTATGTGGCAATTCAACACATCTCCATCAGAAAGATGGTAAATCCATGATTACTCCATTTGTATTGAAATTTACAAAGAACACACAAGGAATAAAAATATTTTTTACTTTTTTTTTTAAAACAAATGAAAAATAAAATTAATGAAAGAACATGATAAATACTCTGGGCATCAAATGATTACTACATGAAATACAATATTATCAAATGAGACAATTCAGCCAGAAATCCAATAGATGTCTTAGCCGCAGGCTGTCACATACAGTGTGTTCACATAGATGTGATCAGTGTATCAATACTAGTCAGCCTGTTGAACCAGATACAGCCAATACAAGCTTCTCAGGAAGCAACATAACACGAGAAGGAATTGGAAACAAATTACAAGTCATTATTAACATTAACTTTGATGAGATAATACGAGTTGATGCTTTGAAAACTGTGTTTAGAACATGAGCATAGGATTGTTCAAAATTGATCTGATTAGTTACTTATTTGCAATAGAAAATAATACATATTGATATTTAAACCTAATGGTCTTGAGTATGTGATAGTTGTGGCCATCATACAAAAGATTAAATTCAGCATTACAAAACTACAGACAAATATTTACTCGATGTTCTACTCAATAACTGAAGCTTTCAGGGAAAGTTTACATTCAAAAAAATAAATAAATTATTCTCTAATAATAACAATCATTGCTCCATGATTTTTATCATTTATTTGGGGATTAAAGTTGCTTTGAAGATTATTTCATTAACACCACAGCTGTCAGTTTTTCCTATGGAAGGATGGAACTGGCGCTTCCCAAACACTTGCAGTAAATCCACGAAAATGGGCTGGTACTGATGAATCACGTACTACAGCTACTGCACCCAATGACCACCACATAGGAGAATATACACCACAGATTCAAACTCAGAACCATTAAATCCATAGTCTGGCACACTAACCACTGTATCATGTCTCGTCTCATTAACAATAACACTGCATGCCTATAATGAAATACTCCCATATACAACTTCACATACCAGTACGATGTTTATCTCTAATGTACCTATAGAGGAGAATATTTCCTCGCATCCTGTTAACCCTCTCCCTGCTGGATTATGCATATAAACTGCTGTTTGGGCATCTCTGGTTGCCTGCAGCATGGAGAGGGTTAAACCTTCATGCCTTACTCATTCATAAAACATGGTGCAAACTGCAAGAAATTACGTAACAGAATGGGAAATCCTGGTTTCAATTTCAAACAAAGCAGGTGACAAGAGTGTAAATGGATATTACCTTGTAGAGACTGTAGGCAATACGCAAGCCCCTACATCATCCAGGGCTATTACCATCAAAGAGAACCTGGTATTAGCTTGTACACTGTTAGGATTGATTTCAAGTGGTAGGCTGAACTTTTACTCATTATTTTATTTAGTCCTTGGAAACTCCTACGACACAATTAGCAGCTTCTTTGAGCTAAATATATTGAAGGTTGCTTGGTACGGCTATATTCTGTTTTGAAAAAGAAAGGCATTTACATTGCTTGTCAATAATTCAGTAAAATGGAAGAAACACATTTCTCCAGTGAATAATATTGCCTGTGAGCATGATGAGCATACCAAAGAACAAAACATACAAGCATAATGGCATACTGTACATGCATGTATTGTCCTATTGAGATGGTCATAACCATTCTCAAAACTTGTGGCAATATTGCACAAATACACAAATACATACATACATACATACATACAGTAATCCCAAACTAAAATGTTCCTTTTAGCATATTTTGTGAATATGCCAACAGTAAGCATGAAGGATGGAAACCATCCTGACAAATAGATTGCTAAATATTTTGATCGGAAAGATTTCATCCCATCAATTCGCTTCTGGTTGCGGTGACAACAATTTACTAAAAAAGAACTGATACATCATAACATTTGGAATACTATTTGGAACATCTAGAATGAAAGCAAATTTCAAACTGTGTAAACGATATCTCCAGAAACAAAATCATAACAAAATTACTTAACCAGTGGGAACTAAAAGTAAAACAGTTGATACTAAAGTCATAGTTATATACAAATATTATCTTATAGTTCTTAAGCAGGTTTCAAGGGTTTATTGGCAAAGTGACAAGGCATAGTGAAAGTTCAAATTGCAAATTAATATTTCTTGAATGAAATCTACAAAATACTGAATATCCAGAATTGTATTGTAGTGTTTAACATGGAATGAGCTGTTAATTAGATTAATATGCCATTTCCTACAGTACATAAAAAATATTGCAGTAATATGCTAGCACACAAGACTCATGATTGAATAACTGATTGAATTCAGGTCCAGAGATTGCATTTACTAAGCTGATTTCCATCATTACAATACATAGGCCACAAACTGGATTCAAACTAAAACTGCCAGGTTTGTAGTCCCAACATTATACACTGTGTTTTCCCATTAGCAGTTCCATTATAAAGTAAAATATTCAAGATTCATTTTATTTTTTACATAATAGAATACTGTTTTACAATACAACAAATGGATACAAAATATAATTTAATATGTATGTATTAAAGAAACAATAAAAATGTATTACAAAGCCACTGTTATGTTAATGAAAAACCAAAATGAAGTGAAAAACACATTACAAGGCTGAATGTAATGTTAAGTCAAGTTGTATGGTATTGTATTTCAAATCTAGTTTGACCCTCACATAAACTACTTCTTGAGACAGCTTCTAACATACTTCTCTAAAATGTTACCCATTCAGCTGACAGCGGCAGCAAATTGTAATCTGTATAGACCTGCAGAGCATCCACTATGGTGTGTTCTATATATCATGGGTGATGTATGGGTGCAACAGAGGCTAACAACACCAAGTGTATTAACAAATTGCCTGCGCTACACCAATCCAATTGATCACTGACCATCCAAACCAGTAGCACAAGATAGTGTAATAAACAAGGTCCAGCTGACATCACTAATCTCAAGTCCAGTCCAGCTTATTAGAAAAGTTGTCTCCTATATGCTAGTCCAGAAAAATGTCCAGACAACAAATCCAATGTATGCTGGGTCATTCACTGAAGGGTCTGGGGCCCTCATGAGCATTACCCTCAATGTGCATGGCCTGAGCAAAGTTAATCTTGGCATTATCTTGGAGTAGACGGCCTTTGCCATGGGCAGTGGCACCAGACTTGCTAATCAAGCCGTGAACTATAGCTACACCCCCGTGCCATAACCAGATAAAACTACAATCATAAAGAGGCCAATGGACAAAGACAATTCCAATGATATTTCTTCATTGTGCAATATATTATGCCTACGGTATGCATAGACAATGTGCCATTCCACGGTTGTCTGGATACCAGAATTGTTCTGCTGTTCCTTAAGATGTAACTGACAAGGAGGCAAATGTTTGCATTGTAAATTCTGTTTCGCTTGTTGGACAATGTCAAAATGTGTATTGCAGAGCAAACATGAATTGCCAAGCAACAAGATAATTCGCAGAAAGAAAGCACTAGAACTTAGCTTTGAGCTTGACCATGGAAACATGTTCAGACATTTTGGGGAATCTCCCTACTGTAAAATAGAATCGAACACAAGAAAACAAGTTAGGTGTCCTGTTCCAGGATCCTAACAAAATCCCACCAGGATCCTGGCAGGACACCCAAGGTGAAAGTGTCCTGTCATGATACTGGTAGGACTTCGAAGATTTCATATACAAATCATAAATGTTGTTATCATATATTGGCAATATCTAGGTCATGTCCAGGCCATCCTTATGGAAAACAAATAACATTACTTTGTGTGACGATCAACCAAAAAATTATTTGTACATTTGTGGTTCAATTTTAATGCGGATATAGAGAAACAAATACAAATTTTCAAAATGTAATTTAATATGTAAAATATTTGTTAAAAAAAAATCATCAAAGAATAACCCAAATCAGAAAATGTAAAAGCAATTACAACAGATGTCAAATGTATAGCTATCATATAAGTGTTTGGCTGAGCCTGTAATGCCGACCAATATATAGTAAGTAGAAACTGTCAAAGTATTTGCAGTGTTACCCGAATATTGATTTATATGGTTCATAATGCGACTTTGTTCTAAACACACACATGCTTGACAAGCAAGATGACACGCGTCTTAAAACTGGGGATGTCTAGTGAAAGTCTTTGTCCATTAAAAGGATGTTGTCATATCGTGTTTGTTGCCTAATCAGTTCATCTGTATAGTACAAATGGCCAATGACGTTCTCATAATGGGTTTGACTGATTTACAAGCAGATGGAGGTATCTGCACATAGGAACAAGAGAATGTGAGGACATTGTTCCATTACTCAGGGTGACTGCACTGGTGCCTTCAGTTTATTATCAAATGAAACTCAACAGTGCAAAGCAACAATGACATTGTACTAAATCTTCCTCCATCAGATAAGTCCATTTTGTGCAAGATTATAGAAATCCCATGGCTATTTGTCCCCAAAAGAATGTGTTGAAAAATCAATTATTGTTAATGTTTATTCATTTTTGTATGACATGTCACTGTTGCTGAATTTAGGTATTTATTATATATCCAAAAAGGTTCTATTTACAGGTTAAAAAAAAAATATATTCAGTTATAAAAAGTGGTTTCAAAAATAAATAACACAAATTCTTGTAATTAATGGTTCACAGGCAGAAAATTATGGTAATAGTAATAAATAATGTTAAGAGTATATGATTTTGTCATAATGTGCAATTAGCAGCAAAAGTAGCAGTATTATCACAAGTAATATTTTGAGATGGCTTTAATTATGATCTGTCATCAACAAATGCTAACATAAACAACCAGATAAGCACTTTGTTAATCAACTGTTAAAGATAGACTGAACAATAAATATAGGAATTTTTCCAGCTAATATTTTTTTTCACAAATCATAATACAATTTCTTTGATATTACATAATATTGGAAATAAATGTACTGTACATTGCTAATAATTATTATATTAAATACATGAGTTGTGAGGTCTAAAAAGTCAGCATAAATAAAAGAATGCTAAGTGGCTTGGTCCATTGACTTTCATATTTGCCACATACACAAGTTTTAAACTATTGCCTTTGAGATCACAAATGTCAACATTGAATTCCATCAGACATGAAAGAACGCAGGCACGAGGAGTTCAAAAGACTGCATGCGGATGATTGGGTACATAAAACACAGATTAAGGCAAACAATGACACGATTCATCCAATAGACCTCGAACACTGTCAGAGAATTATCACATTTCCACAACTAGATCAGTCCAAGGGATGCCATGAAAGTTCCTACCAAATTCAATTGAAATCCTGCACCTTGGGGATATGGTCTACAACTTTCTTCAGACATGACCTTGAGAATTACATGATGGTCAATAAAGCTTGGTCAATACCAAGCCCATGATCCATGACACCTTAGCAATAAATACATCTCCACTTTACTGTATTGTTCTTGACATATGATACTAACAAATTCTACTCGCAGTGGAGCAGTCTTCAGAACAGAAAAAAAAGCCATAAATATTTGACACCTAATTCTTGTGCTACTAAAAAGGAGGCATCGCCCATAAAATACATGGCAATCCAATCTACCATTGCAGAGATATGGTGCCCAGAAGGATGGTAATGCTGGTCTGCTCCAACCATTGGCCTTGCTCAGAGAAAATAACCCTGTACTTGAATGCAAAAAACAAAAGGCCAAACACATAAAGGCAGCATTGGCCGAGTTGCCTACAAGACCTAAAGAAGAGAAAGAAGCTCAGTGGATGTTCCCCATGCCGACTAATCAAACCACAGCTAGAAACTTGGCAATAGACACAAAAGTTTCTCTCTGTCTGATGGCTTTGAAGTTCAAGGAATGTTGTTCACTCTGTTTAAAACAACTACATAAAACAGCATGCTTATGCATATTCTAACACGGAGGCTCAATAACTACTACGGTCACCATGACCACCAGACAGGAAGCCTGATCTGAGAATCAGAGATCGGTACCACCATTACTGGTGTGGCATGTATGCTCTAAGGCTCCAGTCCAAATTTGCATTGGTAAAGATAACAGTGTCATCTTTGCTTCATTGATGCATGTACATTTGAACACTAAATAAGCGAAACTAGTCAGAAAACAAGCTAAGTAAACACAAGTTGATGGTAATGACTATGGTTGCTATATTTCAAAACTGATCAATAGTTTGAGCAAATGGTGCTGTCATTGGTGGGGGAAACGCAGTTGGCCAAGCAATTTCAGCCACGTTTCAGTGGGATGGTAAAAGAACAAGATCACAACTGAACGAGGAGTGTTTAACACTGTTTTATGGGACATGGTTTTTATTACAGGCCAGAATTAAACTTTGCACAGGTTTTTAGTTGTGATAAGAGTGTTTTTCAGAATATTTTGTGAAAGTAATTTAATTAAAGGTCAATAATAAGAAATTTCAAGTACTTATCAGGAAATACTTAAGAAACCGAAAAGTTCAATGACATTATGCTTGATGTAACACAGGCATCTAATATTACTTACAAAAATACAGCAACTACTGCATTCATTGTTATGGTGGGGCATCAAAGACACATCTATTTTAGTCTGATGTATTAAAGAAAAAATAATACCTATCAGACAGACAGACAGACAGACACATAGTGGTTATGGAGTTTAACGTCACTGCAGGAATCTTTCACCCATTTGCGATGACATAGACAGACAGAGAGACAGACAGACAGACAGACAGACAGATAGACACAATCTTTATTATCTTAAATATCAATTTTTCGGAAAGTGAAAAGAACTTGGTCAAGAAGAAGCAGTCAAGCTATAGAAAGGTCAAGACTCCTACAGATGTTGATGACAAGACACTCCCATGATGTAGGTTTAACCCAGACTATGCCTGGCAGAGCTAACAAAACAACAGTGTGCATGTGCTCTAAACCGTAGCTTTCACGAGTGTCGATTATTTCAATAGGTTTTCATTCGTAGCGAGCATGGTCCAAGAAGAACCAGTAATAATCAGCATTCACACTCGGGCAAGAATCATTAGTGGAAAATCATTAGGTGCAGCCTCAGGGTTCATGTCTTGTTATAGTCTGATGGTCGCACCCAGTGTTTAGTGTTGTCCGTGTATCCTCATAAAGAGACAGGGCAGCTCACAAGACCGAAGGATTTGATAACTTTTGTCTTGTTCTCGTCTCGTACAGCACTTACCAGTTGCTCATCGACATTAACGTCTTCCACAGTGTTCGTTAATAAGTTCATGCTGATACTGGCACTGGCATTGCGACCTGCAAACCCCGTGGTTAACTTGGTCCTGGTCAGTAGTGAAGCCTAGGGCGCAGACAGGAGTCAGACATACAAGATGGTGGCAATCACCTCCCTGGCCGTATTGTCACACTACTGACATCATTTTTGTCGTCTTTCTATGAATTCCTCGTCCACTCCCTTAATACATCTTCACAATTATTGAACAAAAACCGTGATTATCTCTAACGAGGGGTCACCGGCTAACATTGCCGGCCAATCAAATCTGACCTTTCCGAGAAACACTTCCAAGACAATTTTTCATGCCTTTGTGGCTTTTCTTGCTCGTTGGGCTTTTTGTTGGTGTGGGGAACTATTTGACATTTTCTTCATTATTTGTTGACAGTAAGCTGACTGAACTGTCACAGAGATGCTGGCGGTTTTGTCAGGGAATGTATTTTTAGACAACGCTTTGGCCTTAATCATGGGCAATGAGATGGCCGAGCCACAATGGCTCAGCGGTATAAATGTTTGCACTTAAGAAGATGCAGGAATCCCTAGACCATTTCACACAGCAACTAGCTCCAGGCCTCTGTGTTCAAGATGAAAAACCTTTGATTAATATGACGGCAGCTAAAATGTGAATCATGGGATGGATTTTTACAAGATATGAAGAATTTCAAAGTGTAAATTTTTATTTAGACATAAATAAATCAATACTATGTCAGAGATTTTAACATCAATGCAAATATTGTCTCAAAGTAATAGAACTGACAAAATATAGTTTCAAGTAAGGAACAAATGTTGATTTGCCATCATCAAATATTGCACAATATCGGATTAAGTAGTTTTCTATAATGTCAATGATATCTAAAATATGTTTATGGAGAAAGGAGAATTTCCAGTAATGTTGTCATATGTTTGACCTACTGTTCCTACAGATAAACGATTGATGTTATCTGCTTGTGTATGAATAAATAATTATATTCTTATTTAATAACATGGGTAGTCTTAAATTTTAGCCATTAACAATAAAATCTCGAACACAGCTGTGTTTCCCCTCACACCAATAAGTTAATAAAGTAATAACATAACGAAATGTACATAATAAATTATACCTATATGCTACATTTGAAGGACATTAAAAGTTTATTAGTAGTAGCTTGGTTTAATTTTTCTACGTTTCCACTAACACAAGCATTGTGGTGATCAGGCACCCGTTCCACAGACCAATCATAGCATACAAGAGTTGCAAGATTATGTAAACGCGCAAGAGTTATGGCTCTCCCATAGGAGTTACGGTTCTTGTAGCGCTACGATCGTTCCATGGAATGGAGGCCTGGGCATCCTTTCACGAAGCTCCCTTATCCACTAAGAGTGGTAGCGCTCGCTTTGCCGATAGCTAATACACTGCTAAGAGAGCGCTACCAGTTGCTTAGTAGATAAGAGAGCTTCGTGAAAGGATACCTTGGTTGATTTGGGATAAGGCTGATTTTGGGGTACAGACTGATTTAGGGTACAGACTGATTTAGGGTACAGGCTGATTTGGGATAAGGCTGATTTGGGATACTGATTTAGGGTACAGACTGATTTGAGATGCATCTGATTTGGGGTACAGGCTGATTTGCATCATTTGGGGTACTGGCTAATTTTGGGTACATGTCTCTGCTCTATTAAATGATAATTGTAGTCTACTGACTAGTACTGTACATGATACTCATGCTTATTGGATAATATTGGTAATCTCTAGTAACTTATTATTTTTATATTTGTTATTTTGTTTTGCAGACTTTAGAAAAATTATTTCTGCACTTATGTCAGAAGGATAATGTTGTGCACTGTGAAGAGAGCGACGGCAGAGATGTCATGCACATCAACGTATCTAGCAACTACATCCCCAACACAGATGCGGTAAGTACTAAAACAATCCACTCATTAACTGTCAGTACTGCTGAAACATGGAACATTTTCCTAAATGGGTCGTTGCCTATGGGTCAGATATTCCCGCTGCAATGTATTCAATAATTCAATCAATCTCTCTTTTGGAGGTGGAATGTTATTGATTGACATGTACCATACATATAAATGTATACACAACCTCGCGCCAGCTTACCTCTCGGAGTTGCTGGAAGTGTATACACCATCAAGAACACTTCGTTCCCAAAATCAACAGCTTTTTGTCGTGCCCCATGTCAAAACATCAACATTTGGGAAGAGAGCATTTGCATACGCTGCACCCATGCTCTCCTGACAGCGATAGTACATCAGTCTGTACTATACGCTGTCACACTACGAGGGGTTTCGCGTGT
>JAULBP010032173.1:0-13522 GCA_032355345.1 Lepetodrilus pustulosus
ATAAGGCTGGTACTATAAGGCTGGGGGTATGTCATGGACCCCAAATACAGCCTTATATAGAGGGGACACTGTATGTGTACAAGTCCTTTTGAATAATTAATATCTGTCATTTGGATTCGGGGAGTCTCTACCATTAGGCAAGATAATGTGTGGTTAGATCGTCCAGGTTCAGAGAAAGAGGGGAATTCAGTGCACGTAGTTCATATTTGGGTCACGTCTTTTCTCAATCACCTTTTGTAGCCCTCCTCCTTACAAGCAAAAGCGATGTCTAAAGCTTTATTATGATTGGAAAATTGTTTCATGTTTTTCTTATTTAGAAAAACTCCCCATAAATTGGGGATTTGTAGGCACTGCTGAAGGAAGGATGTAGTCCGATCAATACATTGAATTGTCCCCTATGGATCTTGGCCATCCTTGACGTATATGTTATTAAGACAATGGAGATCAATGCCTAAGACTGACATTAGGTCAAATCCATTTGTATTCTTCTGCATAATATTCCATTTTGCTTTTCGTACTCCAGTAGAATTAACGACACTATCCAATCATAAAACAAGTAGTAAATTTCATTATGATAACGTAATAACATATGAAATAAATTGCTCGAGCATAGGTTGAGTCGTGTTAATGGTTGTTCAGTTTATTTGATTCACCGATTTTGGTTCCTTTGGCCCCCATCTGTATAGTCTCGTAGAAGATTTCTCATGCCAAGATGTCACGTTTTTTCATTATCGTAACGAAGAACAAGTCATTTGTTGATGAATCTGCTGCTGCCTTCTTTCACCCGAAGACTTCAAACAAATGTGACCCTTCAACCACGAAGCAATTTGTTGGAGACGGTCTGATGTCGGGGAATGTCAAGGTATTGCCAGTCTCCCCTGCGAAGCTCTGGCGACGGCACTCGGGGGACACGGGCAGGGGAATCAACATCGGGCGTATTCTAATTGGAACATATTTCTGCCGAGCCGCTATCCCACAATCCATCTCTGCCAGAGACTCCTCGCATGGAGAGTGGATCGCATGGAGTGAGGATGGCGGCCACAGAACAGGAAGTGAGGTAGTTAGAAAGGGCAGACCGCTGGTATTGACGGCATGCAAACAGGTCCAAGTGCATTGTCCCAGCCAATGTACATTCGGCCGACGCTCGTCCATTTTCGGCATGGAGATCGGTCCATTTCCTGCATGCTTCCATCAGGTTTTTGTGACGAGGTCCTCGATCATTCCGCTTCTGAAGCAAAGTGTTTCCTTTGCGTGTGCAATTTACACATAACCTTGCAGTTTTGAATGACATGTCGCTTAATTGAGATCTCTAAAATCTTTGCACTCTGACACGGTTTCCCTTCACTAGTAAAATGTACGTGAAGCGTCAATTTCACAAGTTGTAAAAAGAACATAATAGATCATGCTTGCAGTGTTTGGTCATGTGAGAGCATTGCATTACTTTAGATGTACCCCACCCCCTAACCCCACTCAACCACTACTAGTCACTCTCCACTCCCCACTCTCCACTTGCTGCCACCATAGGCCAATGTGATATACCGGTCATGAGCCAAGACCATGTGTCACCACTTGTTCATAGATGCTTCACAGTTTACAGCAGCTGAGAGAGAACCTTGCATAAAACCACTGTAGAACATGAACAAAAAAAGCCTCAGATAAAAAGTTTCAATCTTTGCGAGGTTGGAGTTGATGTTAGGTCGTGAAGATGTCGGAAGTGCTCCGAAGGCTATCAGCTTACTTCTTTTTATGCGTCAAAATGTAAACTTTATGTTTTAGGAATGATGTTTTGATGTTCCTTCTGTTCCCCGTGGTTCAGAATCCAATTTGTCAAATGAGTTAATGTAGGTTTCTGTCGGAATGATGTCTGCAGTTAAGAACAGTTTCACATTCATTGGGCATTTGGCTATTATCTCTATTTATTGAGTTCACTTATTGTCATTGGTTTACCTGTATCAGCCGTGGTTCATGGATCTTACTGTAAGACACAGTTATTTCAGGTTTTCCTCCATGGAACAGGAACAATCGAAAGCATCTCTCTTGAAACAACTAAACAGTAAATGAAACTTTGATGCTTACAACTTTTATTTGTCATATTGGGTGCAATATTCCTGCGAGATATTCTAAGTGAACTAGCACTATAAAAACTGGTGGAAATCTCGACTATTCAAGCAGTACATATGCATGCAAGCCATGATATTAGTGAAAGAATCTTGAGAATGGCTTTTAACCCCAAATCAACCAACCAACCAACCAAACTAAATTAATTTATTCTACCTAATTTTTAATTCCTTAATTTTATCCCTTTCCTATTAATCTAATTTCACTAAGCCAATGTATTTTCTACCATCAAACTTACAGATAACTTGGAAGACTGTCATATAACTTCAGCGATTGCTGTATTTCAGACTGCAGTTACCATGTTGGATGTGATGCTACAATCGCTTAGAATTATTGAAATAGGGAATTATTTAGTAGCTGCGGAAAGGAAGTAAAACACTACCAGATCCACGAGATTTTATCGCACTTACATGACAAAGATAGTGTGCCGTGAGGTAATTCCACAGTAATACAGACACGAACATAACTTTTCACTTTGCAGCTTAATGGATTTAAGACATAAAATGTATATAATACTGTATTTGCTACGGGGACAATGAACGGTAATAAAACACAGACCTGTCGCACCAAGGACATAAAGCAAGATGAAGTGATATAACGGCGTAAATTTAAACATTTCGTATTGACTTTGGAGGCGCTGTCGTTCGCTCAGATTGTTCCGAGGTGAAATGCGACAAATTCTATATTGATGCACTGCAGAGTCAGGAAATTCAACGTCAGTCGAACACGATTTTTCAATTGCTTCGGCATATATGGGGAGGCGAAAGATAATGGGGGTCTTCCCTTTGAGGAAGTGTTTACGCTTTTCTGTGGCGTTTTCCACAGGTGCGTATTGGTGGGGGGGACCGTTGCAATGATTTCACATCGCTTGACATGCAAGTGGCAACCAGTGTTAGAGTCGTGTTTAGTTGAACATAGCATGGTAACAAAGCTTAAATCAACAGTTGTGACGGCAGCGCAGGACTTTTAGAGCCGAAATTGACATGTCAGTTATCCTAGTCAATACGACAATTATTCTTAGTGGGAGGTGAAAATAACAATTTCAACACATGAAGGGCCATTTCCTGACAGGTAGAATAAGCGTGAAATTACCCGAGTTTGAGGGCAAGTTCGATATGAGAGGTTATAACTTGTCATTGTCAGTGGGACTGATTGCTCTGCTATAAGTATACAGCGTGCCGTGGAACCAATTGGTTTTGTAACTGGAAGTCGTTCAGTCGAAACTCTGCGTGTAGACGAGTGTATTAGTGTCGAGAAATACAAGGAATACGGGAAATTACAGGTGCCCAGTCCATATAAATACTGCTGAATGTCTTCACATGTTTTGGCAGCGACTCGTTCAGATTTTTTTTAAGGTGACAGTTGACAGTTATTTCTAATTATTGTTTCCCCTGAATTGAAATTTAGTACCTTCATTTGACCGTGGTAAACTGGCTGAACCCTATAGGGTTCTTAGAATCTAACAGGACTTCAAAATATTTGCTCATACTTACCGTTTTACTTATTCATTTTATGTTTCCATTTACTGTTTATCTGAATTTTAAAAAATTATTGTAAGAAAAACATTATATGAAATTATTACAATTTGATATTTAGTTGAGTTACACTTTTTGTAAAGTTATGAATAAATCTTCTATAAGTGTTACTTACTGTCATGAATTCATAAAAGTAGGTCAATGTTCGCACAAAAATTATTTTCAAGTCGAACCGATAATTCGAGAGATAATGGATGCGGTTATAAAATTTTGATATAATTTCCGACATGAAATGGAAGCAACTGGTTGATTCTGGCGATGATAAACCATATAATAAACAGTGTAATGACCACTGGATGGGCATCCTGTATTTTATGTTTCACTTTGATGGACACAAATGCCCAGCAATGCCCGATGAACTGAGGCCATCCGCTGAGAGTAAAGGTTAAACCTGTTATAGGTATCATGTGATATAGGGGGCACCTGTGCGGACCCACAATTGAGCAATACTCGTACATTCCTGCTCCCAATTACCCCCATCTGCACCCTCCTGAAGAACGGCTGCCATATCAGAACTGCATTCCAATATTGTCATTTAAATTTTTAAAAATATATATATTTTTTTTATAAACATGTTAAACACTTAACAGTATTTTTTTCCATATGTAAATTTTCAATATTTCTCTCCATATGTAAATTGTCAAAAAACTAAAAAAAAATTAAATATTGTTTTTTAGTTTAGTTTTTGTGTTCCTTACTGACCGAGTTTGAAATGATTGCCCCCACAAAAACAATAATGTTGATGCATGCCCATTTAATTGGGATTGTTTGCTTGACAAGAGAAAGACGATGCTATTAAAGAGATCCGTGTATCACTGGAATACTGCATAAACTAGATTGAGACAAAGGAAACTAAAGAATAGCACAGAGAAGGAAGACTAAGATGTGTGCTTCATTGATGACAGTTCTTCACCTTATGGACCAGGATGTTTACATGAATTTTCTTCAGAGGTTTTGCTTTTTACTTCAAGCCACTGATGGCTTCCAATATTTCAGATCAACACCAATGTTTTTATTCTTTAAATTTCTGATATCGGAATAGATTTATTTTTCTTCGTCAGAGGAATCCAAAAACATCTTTGAAATGATTGCGTCTGGCAATTGAAAACCACTGTCATTGGAATAAGAGCGAGGCGAATCCCGCAGTATTGTGTATGCAATAGACAAAGGGGGAGAATTAATTCCATGGCATGAACCGTGCTAATCTGGTGTATTAGGATCTACTCCGGGAGAAAGAAGGAGGCCAAGTGGAGTGTTTCCCTGCTGAGTGATTGGGCAGTCCGGGGAAAGCCCTTAAGACTTAAGTGTGATGATGGTTTATCTTGTCAATGGGCTTCAAATTAAGGAAAGTGTTTTGGAATCGAACAAGTTCCCAAGTCGCTATGCCTGGTTCAAATCTTGCTTTAGGTTGGTCCCTTCGAATATCAACATTGACGCTAACGGGACATTTCGATTCCAATTCTTTCCCATCTGTGTAATGTTTTCCCCGTGCATTGTGGGACTCCGAGTCTAAGAGAGTGTTATCGTAATTATATTTCGTGGGAAATGCAATATATCAGTTGGTGTGAGTGTCGGGTGGTAATGATGGCAACAGCTCTACGAAGATCGCCGTAATGACAACTGAAATTACTTAGGGTCTCGTGGGGGAATGTTTCATGATGGTGCCTTGTGATATTTAGTCCCTGGAGACGGGCAACTTTATGTGTCCCCTTTCGGAAGATCTGTACAACTCCCTGAAATCGGATTAATTCCCGTCTTCCATAATGTGATCTATGTTCGTCTGGAGGGAACCTGACGCAAGCCTGAAGTAGACTGACACCATCGATTATCCCCCTTGTCAAAGTTTATCCCCAAGTCAGCTAGCAATAGAAACTTTCAACAGATGTTGATCTAACCAGAATATCTCAGTGAGATTATTCTGTTCTATTCATGGTTGTGGTACCGACCTGAGAAAACCAGTTCTTCGAGTTGACTGACTCCTGAAATTTTGTTAAATAGTTAGTCTCAAAATAGTTTATAATGTACACTATTTATACTTTGGTAGTGATGTAAGTTATTAAATTATTCAAAACCTTGGGGAACTGCTGAACAAGCATGAAGAAGAGCACACATACAATATGCATGGCGTTAGAAAGACGTCACAAATGTAGAATCGAACAGAAGTAAATCAATATTTTATCGACGCACGTTGCGTGTTCGAATCACGCCATTACAGAATATCGACAAGCCCTCTGCCCATCAAGTGGTTTTGATTGACAGCTTGATTGACAGCTTTCACCAACCATTCACCTCGTCTTAATCACTGAAAACAATCAATTATTTACAAGCACTGTCACAATATACACCCACCTCTTTCACACTTTCTCTGTAGTGTAGTTCTCGTGTCTTGATGTCGTGGCTTTTTGTTGTTATTCCCGCAGCAGTTGTCTTTCATTGCCTGCGCATGGTTTATTCCCCTGATTATACCTGCTATCTCCTGTCATTATCCTGAGTGGTTTACCTGTGCTGGAGATTGAGATGTGTGGCAATCAGCAGAATAAGTGTTTTGTCGCCAAGGAGATTGCCAGCTATGCTCAACAAGATAAATTAAGGGCAAGCAGATGCTTTGCGATGACGGTTTTTACCAAATTTCAGAACTCGGTTTGAGGAATCTGGTGCTGTTCTTCTTCCAATGCGTCTACAAGTTCTTGAAGAACATTGGCCCCCGTTTAACGACAGTGTCCTAACTTTAAGAGCTCCTAACTTTATGACCCAGTTTCAGTTAGATGTCCATTTATGAAGGAATAAGACTTGTGACATCATTTTGAAACGCTTGTTGCCAGTTGATATCTGTTTAGGAGCTCCTTACAAGTTGGGACGCTGTCATGAAACAGGGGCCTGGAGCCTAGAGACACTTGGAAGTTATTTGTTTTTAACAATAAAATACAAAGCTAAATTTATGTTATAAAAGGATGCTGGTCCTTAATTAATTTTGTTGAGTATATATGTCGCTGTCCTTGCTCAGGGTCAGCATATTGAAAGTCATTGCTTTGTTTTCTTTAAGACTTTAATATGGAATTGTTTTGGTGATTAACATTTTGCTAGATTTCGGTTCCATGTCTGCGAGGCAGATGGAAAATGTCAAGGTATCTTTGACCATGGTTACCGTTTGGAAGGCAATTATGTTAGTGGAATGTGTGTAGTTTTTTAAAAGAAAAACAAAGCAATGATTTTTTTCATTAACATGATTTTTGACAGGTTTGTTGATGTACTCATATATATATGTTGTCCACTTTGCATTTTGTTTGTTCATCTATTTGTAAACAATGTGCAATGGATATTTCTTTTAAATGTTAGCTTAAATACAATGAATATTCCATGCTTACTGTTGTGTCTCAAAAGCATAAGTAAAGAGGCATATCAATAAATTCATATGAACATTTATCAAAGTTCTATATTCTACTCAGTCTGTTTGGAAATATAGCCGTATTTCTTTTCATTAATAATTGAAAAACATAAGTAATGGGGAAAAAAGTCATATTATTAATGTAAAGGAATCTGTCTTTTAAAATTGAGGGAGTTTGAAAATTGCAATGTAATTTGAACATGACTTATTTATTCTTGAGAGACACAAATAATGATGATTGTTGTCTAAAGCTTAGTCTACGATAGGGCCTCCAGTCTGGTATTAGACCGATACCTTGTCAAAGTCATTGGAATTCTTATTCTAAATTGTTTTTAATGATTTTTGATAAACAAAAATTAAATTGGGAGGTATGGGGAAAGATTCCACATTTCACTGTCTTTGACAAGGATCAGCACAGACCTAGCCGGATGCCCCATCGTTTGATCGTGCGACGCCGTTGTGTGACGTACCTTTCTGTTTGCACTCAGGTTTAACCCCCAATGAGCATGCCGTGTCCCCGCTGGGCAACATCGGCGGCCACGCCCGGGCCTATAGCTACATGAGCGGGTCTGACGACGAGATCGAACACGCCCCGCCCCCCAGCACGTTCCCGACGGCAAGCGTGTACCACCCCGGCCTACGACCCGGGACGGTGGTGTACGCCGCGCCACCCGAGGATATCAATAAAATCAACCACTACCACCACCATAGGTTACACATGTCTGAGTCGGACGAGGACAATCGGCTAATTATGCGCCAGAATAGTCGGACAGGTAAATTGTTTTCTACGTTCAGATCATGCATTCCATATTCATCTTACTAATCCATCGAAATCATCGTAAATTTGGGGGGTTAGGAGGTGGTGTTGGGGTTCATTTCAATTTAATGAAAAAGTGGAAAAACAATTGTTCGTTTCAAGGTTAACCGTAAAGCTAAAAATACATTATTGGCCAAGCTGAAAATTTATTATTGGTATCAAGTAATTATGTCAACAGGCAATCTTTTTTTCGAAACGTCATCGCGAAAGATTCCCATTGCGATAAGAAATCACTTTCTCAAAACAGTCGATTTTGATAAAATTCAAAGATAGGTTAGCAATCAAGTGATGACGTCATATCATACCTATTATTCTACAAACAGATACCCACAATATAGCTGAAATACTACTTAATACGATGTGAAAAAACAACCGAAGTCATTCATTATAACTGCCCCCTCTGGTAGAGTAATTCATACCAGAATGATGTCCATTTTCATTCAGAGACCGCATAGTTTCATCAGACCCGTTTCTTTGATGTTGAGAACCATTCTGCATTCTGAATACATACATGAAAGATGAATTCGGACCATTGTCCGAGGTTATTGCGAGAAATCGGGCAGAGGTCCTTACTTAGGGATTTGGTAGTGATCCCGCTTTTCATCCCACATATTTTCATTATTTTCATCCCGCTTCTCGTGTGTGAATCGTCTGCCAGAATTTCAGTGAGACGATAAGTAGATGACAGACCATTGAGATTCTGGCAGGAGTTTTGTTGTAGGAAATTGTTAGTCCGCAATATTGTTCATCTGATGTGTCTGTGCTTTGTCTATTGGCTTTCTGTATATATTATGATGCTCTCGCATGATTCTAAAAAGAGTTGGCAGAAAAGAATTTTCGCCATCTCGTATTTTAGTAGCGCATTAGCAACTATGAGTTGCTGCCAAGATTTCAAAAGAATGATGTGACTGATTGGCTTACGTAATGTTTAGCTAAGTGTCAAGCTTGCCATGTTTTTCTTTTGAAAATAACTTTTGTGATGTTAATCTTACACTCTTTGGGTAAGTTTTTAATACAGTTATGTTTCCAATGTGTCAGTATTTGGCCATGAAGATGACAATTCATACTCCAATAAACTATTTTGCTACATAGTGTAAAATATAGCATTGTTGAGACTTAGAGTGAGACATAATAAAGGATTTGTTTCAGTATTCCCAATATTTATCATGATTTCTTTTGTGAATGTACTAATACATTTGACAGGGTATCTTATGAACCATCATATGTATATTCATCATGAGTTAGTTTAATACTATTTCATTGTTTCTTGGGGTTTTAGAGTATTATTTTTTTGTTAACCATCCTTTTTTCCCCAGCTATGATGTTTATGTTTATATTAAAAGGAGTGTACTTTTATATTTGAAAGAATTGCACTTTTATTATTGATCACTTATTCTCATCATCAGAGTCTGAGAAGTAATTAATTTAATACAATAATGCATTATTGTATAAAGATTATTCAAGGGGGTGGGGGTGGGTGTGGATGTGCTGAGGTCATAATTTTCTTGCTATTGGATTCATTGATTTTCTTGCAAAGGGTTTTGTAAATGTACTTGCAGTAGAGTTTACTCGCATTTGGCCAATGGGAACTAATGTTTGTCAATCTGCTATCACTTTAATGTATCATTTCTTCCTAAAAAATTAAGAAAATAAATATTTAATATATGCAATCATAGTATAACCAGTATTTTTCTCTTTTCACATAGAGAATGTGTATGTGTTGATGGCTATCCAATCTGTTACATCGCCATTTCATATGTGTTGATGACATTCCAATCTGTTCCATCACTGCTTCATATTGTGAAATGTCAGTAACTCTGCAAGATTATTTCCCTAAATGCCAGCTCTACTAACATTCATAATCTGATTTCATCTCAATATGCATCCTATTTGAGGACAACATTTTGTGAAACATGATACATGATTGTGATGTTAATTCCAATTTCAAAAGTTTTATCAAATGTTAATTTGTTTTAATTAGTAAATTGATGTCATATTAATGTGCTCTTGCAAGCCAGGCAAAATATATTAATTTATTTTGAAGTTACATGAATAGAACCATTATAAAATAAGCATAATATGAACTATGATAACTTTATTTACTGTCATTCTTTCTACAATACTGATGGAGACAGTATTCATGAAATAGCTGGATTTGGTTAACTTGTCCATAGAAACCATACAAAACAGACAATCCATGGTATCGGTGAACAGAATCTTGAAAGCGGCTCTAACCTCCAATTCAACAAACCAAAGAAACCATTCCAGGTTTCAATTGCCTCTTGGTATTTCTGTATTCTCTGAGCAAAAACATCTTCAGGGAGTGTACAAACTTGCAACAGACACCTATTTGAATAATGGCACATAATGGAGTCGACAGACTGGTATTTTCAATTGCATTACCTACTGTTTACCTGCTGTTTACCTGCAGGGGAAATCCCTTTGTAGAAGCCTTGTTCTCTATTCTTCCCTTGTATTAATTACCTCTACGCACAACACACATTAGTGTTGAGACATTTCTGGTTACGGGGAGCCAGGTATGAAATGTCGTGCCCCACCTGCGCTTCTGATCTCCCTGGCATCTCTGAGCAGTAATACACAACGTCTCATCTCGCTCGGAAATGCGCAACCTCGCACTGCACGTGGCACGGGAGCGGCAGGAACGTCGTGGCAACTCGAGAGCATCCACGCTAATTGCCGGCTTCATGCTCGCGCGACTTCTTTTTCGTGCATCTTCCTCCAAACTCCTCCAGGTTTTTCGCACCGCTCCACAATGGCTGGTTTTAACAGACACGACCGCTTCTTTGAAGTGGCACTGTTTTCCAAAGCCCATAACATGACAGTGATATGCTGCTGATCTTCTGCCATGGACTGTAGATCCCACCGATAACGTTTTTACTCCTCGAGCGCAGAAGAATGTTGGGAAAACAGAAAACATCCTCTACCTTTTCAGCTGGTGCTTTTTCTCTCGCCAGGACTATTTTTACTCTGGGAATCGCTTCCCGTCCTGTCTACGCTACATGGCAAATATCCTTTCATTCTTGTATTGGTTTTTCCCACATTGAAGCGAGCTATCTTGTCGAAAATATCGCTTCACATCTTATCATGCTGTTCCTTCCACTTCCAGTGATGGCTGCCTGGTAGGGCGTCAATATTATCACGTAGACCATAGGGCCATTGTTCACTGAAATGTTAAATTGAATTTACAAGGTAAATATGATTACACGTATATTTATAGAAGGTCGCGGATCCTTTCTGCCTGCCTGGCTGATGGAAGCCTCCAGGGTGGACGATCATCAGGATTACTTTGTTCCGATCGAGTCCAATTCCCACCTTTGATATTTACCATTGTCTAGATGCATTGTGCTGTTTGGAACATTTTACTGGAAACTTACAGAGTTTACCATTTAAAGGAAAGGGACAGAAGTGGGTGAATGCAGTGAATATAGACAATGGAAAGTGTTCCGTATGGCAGATATATCAGAGCCTGTGGAACAACACTCGTGATTTATCAGCGTACAGATGTTCCAAACTGCCATGATTATTATGTCATTGGCGACTTGACAAGGAATTGGTTGTCTAGATTCTCTGCTAATTTTCTGTCATACTCCCATACCAAACTGATATCTAGCATCATCCTTGTACATTATTTTCATGTAATGTGTGAGTGTATCTTATCAATTCTTTCATAATTTTTCTCATTTACTGAAATACAAGGATTTCCTAGCAGTAGAGCTTCACACCCAGGCTCTGAGATTGCGAAACATTTTCAGTAAGATTTCATAATCAAGCTCAAAGTTTATGTACGAATTTGTCAACAAAACTACACAAGTTAAGTACTCAAAAGTGTTCTGTGAACTTTCAGGTGGATTAACTGAAACCATTTCTTATTTAAGCATGCACAGTTGCCTCTAGTGGGGAAAAGTTTAACTTTGGATGCCCTCTAAAGAAGTATTAGGCCTTGTCACTGAAAATGTGTTCTAAGCAAGTTCATACAATTTCAAACATCAAATCCATTTCCCACTGTACTACCACCAAATCCATTGCCAAATCCATAATCCGCCCTTTTCCTACCAAATCTGTTGCCCACCCTTCTGCCACCAAATCCATTGCCCACCCTACGACCACCAAATCCACAAGACCACCAAATCCACAAGTCATGCATACAAAGCTGACATGTGCCTCGATCCTTGGTATCCAATTATATTGTTAATGATAGAAACATTCAAAAACATCCCCGCATTTCTCGGCTGCCTTTCATCACGGTGGAAAGGTTAATGCTAAATCATACCTATGTTCAGTGACATGGTATGGCTGCTATGTTGGGCAGGGTCTCTGGTCACAGATGTAATGAGCCCACCATTCACAGATAGGCAGTAATTAGTGTCGAACTCCACACAGGTGTTGAGAGAGTGAGGAGTTTTAAACAGGACGTATTGGATCCGATGATGGTCCAGGAGCGTACTGCAATTGGATCACGCAATGTTAAGATTTTCCTGAAAGCAAACTGAGAGAAAAAAAACGCCATTGAATTCACTTAATTAAAGGATAAGAAAACCTAGGTATAGGGAAAATTGAGCCACATTTCAAGGGATCAAACAGAGGTTCTTCAACATAATGAAAACAATTTTTTTCCTTTCGACAATGTAGTTTTAATACTTCAAATGAGTTTTCATAATGACATCTGGCTTCCATTTAACAGCTAATGGATTACTGTCAATTTGCGCAACATGAATGCGAGAGAGGTAGTTTACCAAGAAAATATGAGATTTTAGATGTAGTCTGTGTAGGAATCAATACAAAGACATACTCGCTGACTCCAGTGGTGAAGTTTCTCATCCATCGGCAACAAAGACGGTTCCTGAACTTCCAACAGGTTCTAGCCTTCAAACTAGTCTTCAACAGTTTTTCTTTCACATTGGAATATATGCGCTGTTTGCGTTAGCTCAATCTACGTCTCTTTTGTGTCTGTGAATTTGGCTGTAATGTTTTGTTTTAGCCAAAGTAAAGTCTGCATGACTTCAGTTTTGAAAACTGAGAGCAGCACGTTTGACAGGAACTACAAAGTTGTCAGTCTGGGACTACAACGGAACCGTAACTCCAATCTTGGCGATGGTGTAGTCTATGGCTAAGGTTGGAGTTACAGTTATCTTAAAGAGTTATGCCGTTTTGTACAGGGGAGCCCAGGGTATCATTTCACAAAGCTTTCATATCCACTAAGACACAATAGCGCTTTCTTTTCCAATAGCTAATGCACTGCTAAGAGAGTGCTTTGGTCTCTTAGTGGATAAGAGAACTTCATGAAAGGATACGCAGGTCCATATAAAATAAATTAATAATACAGAAAAATGTAATTTTCAACCACATGCATACACATATATGCAGACATGCACACATTCATACATACATGCATGTACTCACACACACACACACTCACACACATATCCACACATGCACACATGCACATATACAACACACACACATGCTCCCACACACATGCATGTACTCACACATTCCCACACACATGCATGTACACACATTGAAACACAAACAAATAAACACACACACATACATGCACACACTGAAACACACGCATGCATACACACACACGCACGCACACACACACACACACATCACCCAACCCTTCACGGTTCTCAATCCCATGCC
>JAULBP010032284.1:0-13520 GCA_032355345.1 Lepetodrilus pustulosus
GCCGTTTATGCAACTTAACAACCAATACAATTCCGTATAATGCTGAACACGCGAAACCCCTCGTAGTGTGACAGCGTGTAACACAGACTGTAGTGTTCTCGCTGTCAGGAGAGAATGGGTAAAATCGTGCGAATAACTGAATTTTCGGACGTAGGAAAATTGATACCGGGTATATGGTTCCCAGTAAAATCGTGCGGATACAGAAGGAATCGAATATCTGACGTACGGATAAACGGGTGTCGACTGTATATGAATGAATGACAAGATTCTGAACATTAATTATCTCGTGTTGGATGCATTCATTGATTTAATATGGAAACGTAACCGTGTCGTTTTGTGTATAGTTGTACCACTTTGAGTTATGTCCCAATGTATTAATATAATGAAGCAAAATAAAATACTACCTGTCATAATACACTATCATTGGGTGCAGTGGAATAGTGTCTAACAAACCGCGCTTGAAAGGTTTTTGCAAGTACAAATATGATTTTATGTATGTCAAGAGAATGTACTTTCCTAAGAACTAGTCCAAACGACCATTAATATATGACTGTATGTCTATTATCGAGTGTTGGAGAATACGTGCATTAGTAAATAACAACTTTTGGATGGACTAATCAAACGTAAGTAGTCTCAGATAGAAAATGTGTTTGTCCATTATTTTAGTCGACCTGCAATGATGCACTATGCCTTTAAAAAAATAGTTCCTATTGAGAATTACCGGTAAATGAATATCTTTCCATAATAGCAAAAGTTGAACTGCTTTTTCCGACAGTTTCAGTGTGTATCACACCTTATTCTCATCCTAGGGAGGGACGAACAGTTACTAGTATACGATGCAGCAAGTCTACGAGAATACGAGAAAAACTGCTCTGCGACTTCTTTCAAAATTAACACGCAATCGATCAGATTGTTGTGATGCTAATAGATTCTACATATCACATCTATGTTTCTTTCTTCTTTTTAAAACAAAACTTGTTACGAGTATTTTTCTTCTGATTTTTGACGTCATCGTACACCGCTTCAGATTCTCAATTCCTATACCGTCCTTCCGTTCCGCTGGTAATGTAATGCCAATGTGTAGTCTTGATAATTGCTGTATTGGGGTTTAGTGCTGAATATTGCGAGCACCAGCTGCTACTGCCAGACCAAGGATGGATTTCCTTGTCCAGGTTCATCTCTACCGGGTATCGTGCCGTTAACAAACAACAAATAGTTGAATATATTTCGATTTTTTAAAAAGTCACAATGGGCAAGTTTATACATTTTGTACAAAATATATATAACAAACATATGTACATTCATATACAACTTCCAAAAATTACTCTTTCATTCAACTTCCGGTAGCTCCGGATCTGACGCCACACTTGATACATACACCACTTCCTTGCAATCAATCTGTCATCAATATGTGTGATGACATCAGTAAACAGAATATCAGTCAGCAACATGTAAAGCGTTAGAAAAATATGACTCGATTTGGCGGTGATGGCTAAGAGAGAGCCACTAGGAGAGATCAAAGATACAGATCTATATTAACTGAAAAATGCACTCGCTTTGTATTAAGGGGGGCTGGGAGAGAAATAACAAAGAAACGTTTCGCAGCCTTCTTGAATATGTTTGTCGCTGACTGAACACATCGCTAATTTTATACACAACGGTATAGGTTTACACAAGAACAAAGGATAAAGTGAAAGTGTCGAGAACTGGGTCTCAGTCTGAGATCATGTGAGAAGGCATGGTGCGTCCTGCGTGGAGGAATATTTGCTAAGATCTCTAAATATTGACCATATGGGATGCTCCCAGTGAGCAATAGCGTAGCGTGGGCGAGTGCTGATTCCCTCCCTTTGGCCCCGTACTATGTCTTGCATAATTATTAATGTCTTTCTACATTCATTATTCTTTTCAAATTCGGCAAGAATAGTCCGCATTTCTTTTCGAAGAAATTCTCCAAGAGTCACAAAACTCCAGAAAATGATCAATGGAACTGAAAGTCAGTATTCAATAAAAGAAATATCTACAAATGATAACAGAAAAAGTCTTTTCGCCCTGCAGATTGGTAATAAATTATGCTAATATATGCATAAATTATGCAAATTTATGCAAATGATTCCATGAGCAAGATTGAATATGATCATGAACGATCCACATCGGAAGTCCTCGAGTGGATCTAATACTAGATGAGCACACATTGTATCACAAAAGTAAGTCAGCTTGCACACACTGTCTGCACGTGCATAGAACACGTGATATTGTCACGTGATTCAGGAATCATACACATATACACAACACAGAATGTCGGGAAATTCACGCCTCCCCATTCGCGTTCTGTGGACTGTTGAAATATACGTAGTCAGACGACCGCGTGGTCGTAACGGTTTGTCCACTGCCGTCCGCGTCGTAGTCGTCGACGATTATTGGGCCGATCACTTGTCGCCCCAGCAACATACTAGAGGGAGGAGGTGCTGCTTGACTGCTGTCGTCACTTCCGGAATCGTAAGCGTTCTGCTGGAATTCGCGAAGTGCCCGTATGTTGCTTTTGGACTTGAGTCGGTCACGTGACGATGTGTAAGGCTGGTGCACTTGGATATAAGTGTTCTGGCATTCCAGCATTTCTGAAAGATAAAATGTGGAACTATTAAACAAACAGTCGTAAATATCATCAAATAAACGTCAAAGAAAAAATTTTTTTTTATTTTTTTAAATTTCTTTTTGCTTTTATGGTCTTCAATATACAGTACATGTATATAGAAATACACATGTTAGTTCAATATCATAAAGGGCATAACTAGACAACCTAAAAGTATATCATTTGAAAATTTCCGACAGATACAATTTATTTGGTGATAAAAAGTACACTAATTATCCTGTGAAAGCTCTATTAATCAAACTCTTAGATAAAGGGCACCCGTTTCAAAATCCTAATTATTCAGACTAATTTTCAATGGAGGATTTCCAAATTAGAGAGCGCACATATCGGCGACTAGCTCATCGTAATGCGTGGGATAGTAAACACCTGTATTTCAGGTTGGTTGCATAATGTTAACAAGAACTACGGAGGGATTAACAAGTGGGAGGTATAGTAACGTATCGCCGACCATTAATTCGTGTCGGAAGACTACCACCTACCGTGCCTACTCGTATATTATCGGCCACATTATCAAGCGCCACTGTACGGACCATTCCCATTATCGAATACTACATCTCTCTGGTTGTAGAAAAGCATACTGAAGGTGTTATATTATCAACAAAGGTCTACGATGGGTATCACATTTAACTGCAACGCGAGTGTAGTAAAATAGCTCGCATAGTATCGTCGTTGTTTGTAGAAATTAGTACAAACGCGACTTTTACTGTGGGAAAGTCGCGAAATACAGGAAAATGTGACTTCATCACGCGATCCCATGTAACGCAGGCTTTGTAGAAATCTGTGGACCACCGGCGTAATACGGTGCACCTAATAACCCGGCAATTAATGCGTAAATAATACGAGACGAGAGTATTCCTGTTCATCCCCGAGTGCACCTTTCACTAATGAGCATCGCTTCCGCCGTTGTTGGAATCGCTCATATTCATCCACTCCAAAGTTGTTTAAATTTGCTTAATAAAAGGTTAAATCAAGTTGTTTCGGATCGCATTATTTGAATGTCCTTTCCCGGGCATTGTGCATAAGAAGGTCTTCGAGAGTTCGTGAACTGGTTTACCTTACGCAATCGGCTAATGGCAACGTCTATGCGTATGGGAATATTGTGTTTGGACAAATGAGGGGGGGGATGATCAAGATCTGATATGGTTTGCAAAGACGTGGAGAAAACAAACAACGCTGGGTAAATACAGTTATCCGTTGCTCAATTCCTGGCAAACATTCACGGTCAAGTTTATGGAACAGTATGTGCAAAGATTCGCCGTGTTCTCTACGGAGTTCAAATTTTGTTTCATTCACGAAAAGGTTTTGAAGGATGATTTGAAAGATTAACAGTTGTTTGAAGGTTGCGAAGGACTGAGACATGAAATATTGGCAGAGGAAGGCTGTAATACTGTGTAGAGCCTTTAAACACGTAATCAACTAAATCTCTATTCATACATTGACAATGTGACAAGTTCAGTTATTAACTTTGGAATTCAGAAAATGTTATAATACATGCATAAATTACTAGTTACTATATATCGGATTGTTAACGTTCACAGTTCCTAAATTTCCCCCAAAATGAGGGCTTATTGAATCTTCAAGCGTCGATATAATTTTGCTATATAAGCACGATTCTTTTTAGACAAATAAACCAGGAAACATGGCGGATCGATTTCTAGATTCCAGAATGACATAAACCTTTTTCAACTGGGTCGCTCCGACATTCGATTGACCTTGACTTAACGAGAGATTTCCTACTAGATAGGACTCGGCGTAAACACAGCATCACATAGCCCCATCCCGTGCAATGTTGTTCACGTGTAAACAGACTGGATTTCTCACACAGAGAAGTTTTTAATCCCAGTCATTCCGCTTCCTTTGCCAGTTCCTTCCCACCGAATAACAACACTTCGCAAATCGAAAAGATAAATTACAGAGTGCCTTAAACTATCTGTCGACTGATCGCCCCTTTCGTTTGAAAACAACCTAACAGTTCTCATGAAACATATAGTATACGCCCATATGTTGGAAGTTTCCAGCGGTTACCTCGACGCTTAGTCTCTGTTACATCAAGGCCCGGTGTTTATGGATTTGTCGACAACTTCCACCATGTGTTCCGAGATCTGTCTAAACTCGGAAAACGCCTACGAATTTTCCCACAATCTGACACCCACTGGGTGTCTCGGTCGTGGGACATGGAACACTTCAAGGCTAGCTGCGACTGCCTCCAGAAACACGTGGGCCTATAGGAATCACCTTTGTACGAAACGACGGAACTCGTAAGATGTTAATTCCAACCTTAGCATGGTGCATGGTCTATAGCTGTGGTTGCAGTAAAAGCTATTTTGGAGTTGGCATTTCGTAGAGTAGAGCCCACGACGTTCATCCGTATGTCTCGCATTCTGGCCGAGAATGATATACAGTCTGCATGGCCGAGACAACTATTTACACGAATTACTCCGACATCATCGGAGAGATTTTCATAGCAAGGAATTTTATTTTCACAGGTGCCTAACCTCATGTCCAGCTAGCTGTCTAGCATGGTAGAGTTTCTAAAAGGGGGCATTAAGTATATCAAGTTTCGTTTTAATTTCGGGAGTTATTAGTATCGCATTTCATATACGTTGACATTAATTGGCAACATACTTCGGAACAAGTTTCGCAAATACCTTCGACACAAGATCCCTATTATACGCTAAATCTAAATCCTGTTGACTTTGGTCGGAAAACTCCAGGCAATAAAATGTTCGTGTGTAAGACGTCCATTAGCACGATGGTTAGGTCACGGGCAAACGACCCGGGATACAACCTTTGAGGTCAACCCGAGTAAAGTCTCTCCGTTAATCCTCGTGGCTGGGGATTCCAGCACGTTTTCAGTTCAATGGAGATGGATTCTGTAGTTGTTTGAATGAAATTGGGGAAACAGTAAAAAGACCGGCTGGGAATTACATATGTTTATGCATCATCCATTTGTGTCACGATACACGGCTTTCCACACTGGCTACCGACAGTCAGACAGACACAATGCTGTTTGAAAGTTCATATTGTAATTCTCGATCATTACGAAAAGCAAATAATGTCATAATTTACCATATTTATTTTCGAAGTCTTCAACCATTTCTGAACAGACCACTTTTTGGATATCTGAACATGTCTTGATATTATGCATTTCTTACTCCCAAAAAAGGCGGGAAGCCATAGATACTATCATCGACGTGTGATGAATCGTTTTGGAATTATTATTTGCATTACAAAGGAGACCTAAAAAAGGCTATGACCTTAGAACAATGCTATCATCATCTAGAATTTTGTTTTCATGCTTCTCGACCATTCATATACCTGAACAGTTGTACGGCACGAAACCGCTGTCGGCCAGACTAGAAACAGCACGGTTACAAAGACGACAAATTTCAGTTAATATGAACTGAAAACCAGCCCAGACCTGTGTCAATGCGTCTGAATGGCAAGGAAGTGGCTGACATTAGCTTAAGCCAATTTAGACATCAGAAAGCCCGTCTCTCTTGCCCCGGAGACTGGGTAGTTTCAATTCTTCTGTTGGGAAGCCACCCAATCCAACAAAGTCTCTCTGTCGGTCTTCTCGCCTTTCTCATTGAAAGCTATCTCCGGTGTTGTTCTGTACAATGGGAGGGCTGTACTAAGAAAGCCAGGGCGACAATAGGGATGCCACGCCTGGTTGGAAATCATCCCGAGATATGTTGCGTTTTTAATGGTGATGTGTCTCCGGAGATGCCAATCCGAGGTACAGGGTCATTCCTCGTCATTGTCTCTCTGTCACTTCAAAGATGGCGCTGCTGGATGCGCCTCCGTCACGCGAGGGAACACCGAGTGCAAAGTTAGCGTTAACGTTGAGCAACTCAGAGTCGTGACTGAACCTTAAAGCCCTCATTCCGAGCACCGCATTGTATCTACTCGACATGGAAGACGTTTGTCAATGACACGTAATTTTCAAGTTGCTTTTAATGGATCAACGATGAATATACCATCGTGAAATTACTGCATACGCAACGTGTAGTGTTTAATCAAATCTCGAATTGGCGTCTATGATCTACGTTCAAACATGGCAATAGACCGTAACCCAACGGGAAATAATGGATATATTTTTTCTTTACGTTATTGTGATAATATAGCATAGCTATTCCAATATAAGTCAGTTTTAAATGACATGTATTGTGATTGTTACTTTATATTTATTTAACTTGTTATCTGATAACCTGGAAGCGGCCTTAACATGGGTTTTTATTTGCCTGTTGGTCGATCCTATATTATATTCATTTTAGAACATAAATAGTTTAATTCAGGGGAATGAAGTGCCTTGCAGATGACGGATATGTACCACACAGTGCCCACATTGAACCTTTATCATTACAGCGTGCTCGTAAACGCATAACCAACAGGAAGAATGGCTCTCCATCTGAATGACTCCACCGGAGGTCAAATGCAAATTAACTGGAATTATTCATTAAACGTTACGCTAACGTGGACAGATTGGAGTAGCAATTGGGCCGTTGACGTGACACGGCCATCGAGACAGATACAGAAAACGTTCTCCCAACTCTCCAGAACGTCTGAATTCGGAAATATATCAACCCTGACACGCTTCGCCCGGAACAGCCCCGCGAGCATGCCACTCCAAAGCCGATAACATCCGAGGAAAAGATTGATACGGAGATACTCGTAATAAGCTTGTACTTGAAGCTAATGACGAAGGAGAAAGAAGGCCTCCCTGTCGGACACCTGTTGACTCGTCAAGGTAAATGTAGGCTTGTCTCGTGCGGGCTTCACCTCGCCATTCCCACCGACACTAAAGACGCGTTTCCAGGTCAATCCTAACCAAAGAATATTCTTCGTAGTGCAATCCTAGTGTTTATTTCCAAACGATTCCCTCCAACCAGGCACCTTCGCCCGCCCATTTATTTCAAGTTCTTGGTTAGTCACCGGAAATAAATTGAATCTAAAATGACCCGTGTTCAACATGACCATCTGGTGACGATATGCTATCTCATTATTAAGCCACAATAACATAATTACATCCATCCCATGATTTACCCGAATCTAAGAATTTTACATAATTTTCTTACAATATTAATTTTACAGACACAAAACGACGAAAACCAGTCTGATGAAGACACCTTTTCCTGTGAATATTAAATTACGAGAAAACCCATGCTTTAACCTCAGCGATTCTTTTCTCTACAGAAACCTGCTTCTCATCATTTCCGCATCCCATTGTAAAATAATCATTTTCCACCCACAATAGTACTATTTCCAATTATCTTGGCTTCAAACTCATTACGCTACCCGTTACCCATCCAGAATCCTCCTTCAAAGTTAATTGTCACACCAATGAGCCACCCCCGGAGGTCTGAAATATTCTACTGTGTCCTACTGCTCACACACACAGCCAGATTGAATCCTGTAACATAATTATCCCTAACAAATAACACGAGTATCCCTCCTTTTTCCCGCCCCCCGTCCATCAATAGAAGGACCATTCTCCTCCGGACAAAACAACACCTAAAGAAGATCTGGTGAAAAGATTAGCGCTGACCTAAGTTACTCCGTTGGCTCGCCTACATCCCCCGCACCTTTTAAAAACTGCAAGTGAATCAAAATTGACCAAACGCAAACAAAACAACATGGCTTTGGAGGGAACTACAGGAAGTGGAACAACACTGCGTTATGCGCGACAATGGCCTTCAAATAGTTTCGAAATGTTGGGACGGTGGCAATTATACAAGAGGAAGAATGACGTGTGCACGAGGACTCGCCAACCCTTACGATATGCATACTGCAAGCCTTAATTCGCTGGCCCCCTGCTTTGCACAAACCCCAGTGTTCCCAATCTTTCCTCAATTCCCCATACCCTTTCTTTGCACATGATAAATATTAACAGAGAAGATTCACTCTGTCAAACAAATGAGAAATCTATAGTTGGGCTAATTATATTCGCGATGCGCGTCCATTGGGATTCGAACCCTAGTTTCAGTTTGCTGTTTGCTATGTTCTGTTTGAGGTATTGCACTGGACACTGTGTGTTGTGGACTTAGGCCACTAAAAGAGACTCGGACACATAGCTGTCGGCGTTTGAACTTGCCTCAGACAAAGCCTCATATTATTTCCTTGTTTGCAAGTTTAAATTTTCACAGAATAATAAAAATCAGAGGATTATTTTTGTGGCAAAATCCTAATCCCCACTGTTTGCGCTGACCTCTGAATTTACTGAAAATGACCGGAAGTGAACACTTGGATGTTTGAAACGAATGGCAAGCATGATAACAATAGTCTTTTATTTATATAGAGGAACATCTTATTTTTCAAAAATAATTGATGAATCGGGTATAAATTCCACAATTCAGAAAATTGAACTTTTAATTCCACAATACTAGTAGTCTCAATGTCCATCCAATAGCCACGTGGATCACTGGGTAATTATTATTTCCTGCTAACACCTTGCAAAAGAATGCAGTGACATTGCAAACCATCTGGTTCGATACCCGTTACCTGTACAAAGACTCGATTTGGGCTCGTATCCAAAACAATAAATCCCGGTTCTGCATAATTATTAATTTCACATCATATTTCCACACGCTTCTCTTACATGGAAACAATACTTGGACACAATATATTATTCTACTTGGCTCAAGATTGATAAAAGTGATGTAGGCCTATATATCATCAAGCAGGTACGGCATAGATAACCGGTAAAGAAACACGATTCTTACTAAGAACATTAGAGATAAAACAAAACGTCCATAATCTCCGAAGACACATATAACAAGGATCGAGTGAATAACATTTGAAGATTTGGCAACAAGTGGCCACAATGGGTAATGGAATGCAGGACGTAACACAACCCAACTACCTCTGCGATACTCAGCGAGATAAATACGCGGAATGTGGTCCGAGGTGAAGAGCACAGGATCCACGCTTATAGGATATATTGCAGTTTGTGCCGACACCTATACAATAGCTCTCAGTATACCAGGTCCAGCATACCGCTAGACGTTATACCAGGGAGGAGATAGTGTATTGCTCTTCCGAGAACTGGCAAATGCAAAACACACACACACATCAGGAAATACCGACTGTGCGGCAGTAGAAAAATGTCCCGGATATAAATATCTTGTTACATGGCGTGCTGGTGATAAGTAGACGAACATAAACCTATTGGATATAATGGTTTTACTTTCTGGTTTGTCATGACCTATTTGCCATTATATTTGATAATACAAATGTATACGGTATACTTACATGGTATACGATAATATACTATTAACCACGCTATTCATGATACACCCGCGATGTTATTTTCGTACTTTATCTGGTTATTTTATATCCGAAAATGATAAATAGTTGGGACACAGACCCGTAGCTTGTATCGTAATCAAAATATATCTGAAGCAAAATAGAGTAATGGGCCGTCAGATAAATAATGGGGGAAGTTTTCTACCAAATCTTGGAACTCAACTTAACATGCTTAAGAAAGCAGGTGTCCTTCCTTTACCATGTTAACCCTAACCCTGTCCAAAGCTACTTCAAGATCATAATGGGTAATGGAGCATGTAGACGCTCTTAAATACCTCGTTCAAATTAATCAGAATTCAGAAATAAATTTAAATATGTTCAAAATGCCTAATGGCCCTCAATTAATGTTGTTGAACATAGATCCCTACATAAACCTATTGACATTTACCAGTGTTTACATGATAGTTTCAAGGACATACAATTTTCAAGTTACTGTTTAAGGGAAAGATCTAGAGTATGGTCTAGTGTAAAGTACTAGTAGTATACGTGGATGCTACCCAATAAAATGCAAGTGTAAGATTATGAACCACACAACTTCATTGAAATGACATATAAATTGAGATAAATAACAGTAATACTAATAGACTAGATATAAAAATAAAACGGAAGGTAAGTCGGAATGGAGCCAAATTCAGATTGACGACCACAGCGCGTACCATGAGTTTAGATGTTGAACCTGCCAAGCATTCACATGCCCCAGTAACAGAGGGGGAAGTCTGATAATCAGAGTGACTCATTCCACAGACCTCTCCTTTCTGCCACTATTCCCATGCTCCGCAAATGTCTTGGGCTGCAGCCGTTTCCGGAAAGCGCATGCCTGTCTTACTTTTACATAGACCAGGCTGCCCGTCATACTTTGATGTTGAAATGTCATGTCAACATGTGCTCGTAAAAATGCACATGGGATCGGAGTAATTTAAATCAAGCCCCACTCCTTTACCAAAAAGAGGGGGAGTGGGGAATCAAAATTTAGCTTAGGCTATCGGACTTACGAGAATACCGAACATCTTCGATCAACATTTTATAAATAAAATGCTTTGATGCTATTCTGATTTCACTGAATATTATTGAGATATTATACATATGCTTGGCAGTGCTAATAAATATGAAAGTCAGTACATGACATCATATTGCTAAGGTAAGAAATCATATATCGAATACGTTCACTATGAACTGCAAAGCAACTTGCAACTTCAAGCAAGTGGTCCCTAAAATGGTTGTAAATGATGCAATGCTATCACTATGAAAGCGCAATGCGAGTCGTAACGTTATCCAACAAGTCTGAACTTGCGAGTCTCCGGCTATCCATGCGGAATGTCTATATATGTGGTTTTCTTTCTCTGTATCTATTAAAAGAGGGCGTAGGTGTAATGAAGCCATAAAATGCATGAAGACGGTTAATCACCCCCACCACGTTTCCATACAGCATGGTGTATTTATAGTTTCCGAAAATACTCTCCCATCAAGTTTTGCACCAGAACTATTTCCCCCGCGCAGCTGGCTAACGTCCTGGCGAGTGTGGGAGTGAGTTGGCTCATCATTACTGCCTGGGGCTGCGGTACGGACAAATTTGCTGTCCAAATATTACAGCAACGTTAACTCATTAACGTCCGTGGAATCGTAGAATGCAAACCCTTGCTTCAAGCTAAGATTTTGTCTTGATTCAATGTACTTAGATGTTATTAAATAAGCCTAATGGTTGTACCAATTAATACAGGTAGACCCTAACCATTCTAATGTATTCCTAAAAGATGTATATACTGAAATTTATAGTTTATAGCTTCTCATTTAGGATGAAGGCTTGGCGCGAGCTCTTGACATTAAAAGGACAGCTTGAAAGCTCATTTATTCAGTGTCGTTCCAAAGGCCTGCTTGGAATTCGCCGTGGAATAACCATGAAACGGTGAAGGTTATCACGAACTAATTGCGTCCTATCTTTGAACGTTTCAGGTGTCGCTAATTAAACATGCAGTTTATCTGAATGGGGCTGCCATAAAACAGGATTTTTAATTGGTTGCGGCGTGGTTATGTCATAATGGCCACTAGCATGATGACACAGTGACACGTATATGGACTTGTTAACGTTGGTTGGGAGTTCATTTACTAGTATACTGTATAATAGAAAGAGGTGACACAATGCATGTTGTAATCACCATGCTTGACAAGCATAGAGTTCTTATTCTACTTAAAAAGTACCTGCAGTTCCTTTACGCATTATTTTCTAAAAGTTTGCTAACGTCATGGTCGTCATGGTCATATGGCGGATTCTTCTGAATATGGATTCTAAAGTACATATACCAACAAAAAAATGAGAGAAAGTTCATATGATAGCAGCCACCTGCCGTGCCAAATATTACAGGAGAGTTTATCAAAGAGCGAGTTACAACTCTTACATTTCTGTACACAAATATTTTACTAATGATAACGTCCGCCCTTTCTTTCAGGGAACGTGCTGCGAGACTGTTCCCCGTGGCGTGATATTCCATCAACAACTGGTTAATATTCCCCCTGATCTGAAGGACCTCCATCTAGCCGTATGCTACCCCGTGTCCGCTCTGGAGGTCATGGAAGGCCAGTATTGCCAACATGTGGAAAACGTTTACAACAAACTTAGGCAATTACTATCGCAGTCCACAAATATTTTTGATAACACTTATCACGAATTGCTGATCTCGGGAGGGTGTGGGAATATAATTGACACCAAATTTTCGGAGTGTCGGGTTCCCTTTTATTGGCTTCCCAGATGCCCGACGGTAAGAGTTGCGTCCCCTTGACCGCGATAGATGTTACGCGACGGGTTTGGACCTGTTTGATGAACTGTATGTAGTTTGTGTGTGTTTTGTGGGCTGATAAGAGCCCAGTCAAGATAAAGCTGTCAGGCTCCTACAACATGTTTGGACATGAACGGTAAACGAGATGAGTGGACGACTAACAAATGCTGACACTGTTTAAAAACTGTCTACCACGTATGGAAGGAATGCATTTGTTACAATGTGAAGTCTTCAATATTGCCATATCTTACTAGGATAAAGTGACAACAGATAAGCCAATAGGTATATTTGCCAATAGCGAAAAACTGTGGGACGTTTTAATTAATTTATTTTATTTTATTATTTTTGGAGGTTTTTTTTCTTTTCTTATCTTTTTACTATCAAACATTGACACATGTATTGCATACACATATACATTATTCCGACATTAACGTCTGCTCACACAATTCATTTAGTCGGCAAGTGGTTATATGTTTCTCGTATTTGAACAGGTGCCCATATTCTATTTACATATGACAACTAAGGTGACGAAGGAAGCAATTAAACCATGTAAAATGTTAAGGAATATGGTCCAACACTACAGAACGGCCGTAGCGTTATAGGAATAGTGCAAGACTCGTATGTATCCCCACATTTCTACAGAGCTGCAATTAGTAGCCAATTACAAGACTGATAACCCTATGGCCCATATTATCGAACGCGGTTTAGAGTAGACCTGGATTAAAGTTAGTCTTGGTGTATGGAAACCCAAACGCTTGGTTTAGCAAAAACTATATTATAGAAAGCAGGCATAC
>JAULBP010032393.1:0-13516 GCA_032355345.1 Lepetodrilus pustulosus
AGAGAGAGAGAGAGAGAGAGAGAGAGAGAGAGAGAGAGAGCGATAGAGAGAGAGAGAGAGAGAGAGAGAGAGAGAGAGAGAGAGAGAGAGAGAGAGAGAGAGAGAATTAGTGGTAGATTTGACGCCTGGATGGCATGCATCAGACTAGATCAGCAATGGCGTATGTAAACACATGCACACAGTCATTAACGCGCCACACAGACAGCTTCAACACGAGAGCTGAATTTATAGGGTCGCTGTATGTAGGAAGTACGAAATCACGGAATATTCGATAAAGAATTCAACAGTTATCAACGAGTGGAAGCTTACAAGGGGATGCCCCCGAGACGGTAGTATACTTCCGGTTGGACGGGATCCAGCATGACTGGTAGCAGATTAAGCGAGAGGCATCTCTGGTTGGGAAAATCCAGACTTCAGTAAAAATGAGGGTTACAGATACTATCAGCTGTTGTGACTTCCGCAACCACTTAGAGCGAGTGGTTGGAGCCCGCCACTTACGACTTAGGTGTACTGCGGAACAGGTGGGCAGTCTTAAAGACGGGGGATAACTCCAGACTCTACGAGACCATTGATATACTCATTCACCACGGATGTATAGGCCGTATATTCCTTGCCTGTGTGGTTCGACGAGCACATTCATATCAGTTTATATATAACTTTGTTTTTATATACCCTGTCTATGATTTAGAAGAGCGTATGCTAGTCCCATCATCCAATAATATCGTATTCGATGAAAATAGCCTGAAAAATACGATACTAGCGAACCAAAACAAACACTAAAAATAGGCGCTATATGCGAGTAATGCCATTCATCTTATGGCTATATGTAGCTGTATATATAAGGTCAAGGAAGAAGCATATATCGTGTTTACCGTTGTTTGGCATACCTAGCTTTGACAGAAATTCTACAGGTAAGCACACAGACATTGGAAACCTATTTCCTCCTTATAACTAACTTTCATCGTAATTTAGTGAGACTACGAATGGTGTAGGCCGTACTTGTATCGTTTAGTATAATACCTCTATCTGTGCAAATAGTAATCAGCTGAGACGTTTCCTCTTCGTACAGGAATAAATAAATGACTTGGTCTCAATTACGAGCCCGACTTTATGGGTTTTGCCATTGCCATATGCCCAACATATCTGGTCAACTCATTCGTCTTCATCGTTGGTACGAACGAGCGCCAAACTCGCAAGTTAACGAGACCAGGGTCGTAACACGGCTTTACTTTCGCGTACTTTTGCGGAATAATACATACGAGTTCACTTTACCAGCCTCTCTACAAGCCATTTCACTGCCACCCGTCGCGACCAATGTCTTTACTGCAAGAAAGGGCGGATAACTCGTAAAGTAAAATTAACTTCAACCTTAGCCGTATAGACTACATTGTATTACTGGCCATGACGTCCCCTTGAACAAGTTGTAATATATATTGATGACTTGTTCTGGTATATAATTTGATGACATTAAAATATTTGTTTCTTCCACTTTTGGGTTGCTAGAAATCTTAGCCACGATTGAGGTTCATGTTCCACAACTATAGCTAGGATTAAAATCACAGATGGTTGACCTATGTAATGGACAAATGAAATTATTTCTGAGAATACTTACGTTTTATTTTTCCACCCACAAGTTTTTATTTACTGATGTAGGCCTACTTATTCCCCAAGACTCGATAGTTATAAAAACGATTTTATATTATTATATTGTGACGTATATATTCGGTTAAAGACGGTTCCAGTCTGCTAATATAGTTGGACAAGTACGGATATTACCTAGATACTAGTATTCGATTCCGTCCGGCCCACGACGAAGGCCAAGGGCCGAAATATTGGGAATAACAACAAGAGGTGTTTCACATTATTATATATATACCGGTGGTCCGATAGTGGCCAAATAGTTCGCCATAAATGTCTTGGGAATTACCCCGTTATAGTGCGCAATTTCGTAGTACTCCGTAGAGAGATAGTGCCTAATTCCCCAGTAATCCGTCGAAAGATAATACTGTGCCGCGAGATAGTACGTAATTCCCTAGTACAGTTTAGAGATAGTGCATTATTTACCAGTACTGCATCAATGTATATATAGTAGGCTACATGATATGAGTGAAATATTCCCGCTCATTCATTCATTCATTATTCCTCAGTACTCTGTCGAGAGATATTACATTATTATTCTCCAGTACTAAGTATACTCCGTGGATAGGTAGTATTTAATTTTCTCTCAGATGAACGTGCCCGGTGCCAGAGAAAGGGTATACATCACCCATATATCATGGTAACATTGAGCTGTAGATAATTAATGCAGTATAGGCACCATACGAAACCTCAACAATGAAAGCTGGCCCCGAGATTATTACGAAACGTTTCTGAGTACGATGTCATACTTAACTCAAAGTTTTGTTCACAAATCCTCATATAAAATCTGAGCTTAGGCATGAAATAAATCGTACTAAAAGAGTTTCATAATCTCGGAGCCTGGAGGGCCTGTATGCTCGAAACTTAGTAAATCCAAAGATGTTTGTAAATACTAAAAATTTGCCAAACTGGTTTTCTTCTTATAAAGAAGTTTCGAGAATACGACCCCTGCTCTTTTTCATGAAATAATGCACTCTACAGGAACAGGCCTAAAAAGAGGTTTATGCAATATAATTTCTGCTCAATAGCAAAATCATGACCTACGCCCTTATTTAGAACTACAGTCCAGGGTATCCTTTCACGAAGCTCTCTTATCCACTACGAGACTGGTAGCGCTCACTTAGCAGTGTATTAGCTATCGGCAAAGCGAGCGCTACCAGTCTCTTAGTAGATAAGAGAGCTTCGTGAAATGATACCCAGATTTCTTCCTACTTGAGTGTATAAAACCTGGTGATAACATTAAACAGAGTGATGCATGTACACACTCATGGTGACACCAGCTATCTGCCGTGGACGGTACTTAAGAACATTCTTGTTTCTTTATTTGTTATTTGACTTATTGCATTAATAAAGAATAGTATACCCCATTAATATGTTGTTTATCTGACTATCTTACCTTCCCTTTTGCTAGTGCAAAATGTTGTTATGTTTGCCGTGAAACATACTTCAGCAAAGTATCAGCTTTTACCTGAAATAGCTGACACGACTTGAATATCTATGTAGGGATTGTATACGTCTGAATGTGATGAAACTTGGCAAAACCACCACGTGCACCAATTTGACAGATATTTCAGTGAGGTTCCGTGGTCTCAGTATTGGGCTTGGTGTGACCGATGTCAGTGTATATAGGAGTGTAAGTTGGTGTGATACAACAGTCATCAGGTTCCAGACTGCCCAATCCATTCGAGGGTTTCCTGTTAGACGGAAAGCTCGAGTCATGTTTGCCAATTGTATCTGAAATGCTTTACTAATAATTGTCGTGGTACTCCGGTTCTGAATAATAGGTAAGAGTAAATTTTCATGCAGCCCCCGACGTTTCCAGGTTATTTAAGTAACATTTAAGAAGGACAAATGATTTGTAAATAAATCAGTTTGATATCGCATTTGAACCCATAATGAACCCACCGCGAATTTAGCAGTGAACTTATCATGGTTTAGCTTGAAGATGCCTCCAGATAAATTCACAAAGTTATCGTGGAATTGGCATTTCTTGGGTTTGCAATCCTCGCAGACTTACAGTCTAATAGTCATGCTGTGTCTCCATCAGTACTTCGTTAATATTGCAGTGCTTAGACTGATGCCGTTATGTCCTTCGATGCTAGTTCCTATGGAACGGGTTTGTATAAGCGAGAGACTTGTATTGTGACTGCAAGTTGATAAAGAGATGGCCGCGTAACTTCTTAGATGCATATTCCTGACGCTGCCATGAAAAAATTTATTGTAAGTAGCATGTCTTCCAATCGAACACCTGTTTGAGAAAATAACATGCCAACCATAAACTGTTCGGTTATTTCTATGGTAATTGAGATTACTTTCGCTGAACCAATTTCCGTAGTTTAACATGTGTTACGATGTTTGATGTATTTGAATGAAGTGTTGAGTAAATGTATAGTTCTCAATCCATAGTTCTATATAATTAACTGCGTTAGTGTTTAGTCTCATGCGGTGTGCGGTTTTAACTGACGCCATCATTCTGCGTTACACTTTTAATTGAATTTAACGGTTGCGTAATCAAAGTTACACGATGTGAAACGAAGATAATTCAAATAAAGAAATGTTCGCTAACGTTCATCATTCTTTGGCCAGAAGAGCGTTCTTGAGGGGCCTGTGAATTATCTCGTTCGTTCTCGAAGGAGACATCTATAATTGCTTTAAATTGGCGAGATATTCCGCCCGTTTATATCTAACACCTCTTTATTAGGTCATTTCTTCAACATATCGACAGCACTATGCTATACATCTCTGAATGCTGTGGTTTAATGCTCCTCTGGGTAATGTAAAGCGGCTGGAAGAACTCCTAATGGACATGAATGTTTCGCAATTATTCCTTGGGAATTAGAACTTCTCTGTCAATAATACCAATGATCAAGAACAAGAGAATAGGATAATTGATTATTGTATACAATGTTCACTCCTGTAGGTAATGTATTATAGAGATGATGCTGAGCATTAATAACGAAACGCCAACATTTTATAACGGTAATGTCCTCTATATTCAAAGAACGTCTGATGTAGTTCATTGCGTTATTTCAATATTCAAATGAGTGTAAATGTAGTTGAAAACCGAACAGCTGGGGAGACATCGCGGTTATTATGTAACGAATCTGATATGACCATTAGGTGCATATTTATAAACATTATGCGAAGAAAGATAAAAACGTGCTTTTCAACAACGCTTAATAGTAGTATTGGTAGTAATTATAACAATAACAATAAAATAATAATAATAATAATAATAATAATAATAACAATAATAGTGATCTTATACCACTCATAACGCTAGGTATAGTACATGTTCGAAGCCAAGCTATAAACTAAATGTAGTCAAAGTCAGCGAGACTAGAGTGTCTAAAGAGATTATCTATGTATGTACCTGTACCCAGTGTACATGACATATCGTGACAACTATTGTAATCTTGTGTGTCACAACTGACCGTACACTCAGCGTCTTGTACGCCCCCTTCCTCCCAGACTCACGGTGACATTTCCGTAGCTCAGCTTCATGCTCCAGTCTAATGGTCAATATAATTATCTCAAGACAGTAATGGACCTTTGGGATTACAGTGGTCGCAGATTGAGTGCTCGAGACGTTCCAGATCACAACCTGTATAGATTGGTGCATGCGATCCATATCTTCGGGAGTCCATTTTTTTTAAAAGCCGTACCGCTCTTGTGCAGTAAGTGGGTATGGCATGTGGTGATATGTGTGGTTGTGTGGGTATGGTATGTGGTGATATGTGGTTGTGTGGGTTTTGATGAGACTGGTAGGTACGTGTGGCTTTTCATGTATTACTCATATACAACTGAGATTTAATTACCGATGCTCGAGACTGCTCTTGTTATGCAGTAGTGATGCAGTAGTGATACGGCAGTTATTCAGCCGTTATTCCGTAGTTATTCAGCAACAGCAACTATTGCAGCAGTTTCTAAAATGAATGCTAGCCAGTCCCCTATATACATCGACAGTGCAACGACCGGCAACGAGACGAACCCCTTCGTGTATCTGGAGATTGTGGGTTCTGGAGAGATGCTCATGTCCCAATGGTGGCAATATAGAGCCATGGTACAGTTATCTGTTATACTTTATGAATATTGAGTGGAAGGTTACATGCAAACACTGTGATAATGTAGTTGAACCAGACACACGACCTAGTCACTTAACGCGTCGTTGTATTACTACACGCCAGAGCTAAAGATAAGAAAATAATACTTAGTATATTGATATTGAGAGGTTCGCATAATTGTGAGATAGAAGGAATCTGTTACGCCAGGGCATCGTTTCTCGAAGTTCTCATATCTAATGCGAGACTATAAGCACTCTCGTAGCAATCTCTTGTACATGGCCCTTCGTGCACTTACGACAAAGCTATGGATACCCAGGACTGCCTTCCGCGAAACTGTTGTACCTTTAGGCCTGACGTAAGACGGCGTGTACACCATGGTCTGCTTTTGCGTCATTCTGACTTTATGCCCGGAGTACGGTTACGACCACTTCGTGACCCAGATCTGGAGAGTATTGAATGATAAGATGCATACACCCATGCGAGAGCAAACTCGGGACCTCATCCGTTAAAAGATGCTGCTGATTTGAGTACACCGAAGCCAACGATAAGAATGTTTAAAGAAAACATATTATGGCGTTAGCATATTTGTCAGATACTAGTTAATATTGGAACATTCCTAAACGTTTCCTTTAAAGTTAATAAGTATGTTAGCGAGCTGGACAAAAGCTTGAAGAAGCTGTTCAGTGAATGGGCAGAACATATAACAGAATGAATTCGAGAATATTTCCAGTGGAAGATCTGGCGTGTGTGTTCCTAGATCAATATACACATCTCTCAGCGCCGCACAGTTTAGCCTGATCGTGTTGTTCACCCATAGTTCAAATCTGAAGAACGTACCGTGAACGCAGTCAATTTAACGGCCATCAGACACAGCTCGGTCCCAAATTACCCCCGGGATGATATAGAGAGAGCGCAGAGTACCAATAGCTGGCTGCTACCAGTGTGTAGCTTTACCGCGGAGCTAATAACGAGGCTGTGGCCAGTGGAGGACTTACTAACAATGTGAGGTAGGTAATCTATTTCTGCACTGACAATAACTTCAGTGCTTGGTTTATTTTGTCACGACTCAACACGTGTGTTTTTCCTAGACATGTTTATCTTTACGCACCGTAGTCTGGCCCTAGCACGGCAGCTTCCTAGTGATGATAGGTTCGTATTGTCAGTCACGGGAAAAGAATGTTCCGGATAGAAAGTTTGAACACTGGCAGTAAACCGGAAGCTTTGATTTTAAACACGCGTATCCATGCATAGGTGTGCATGTTAATGATGTTTATCTTACTTGGCGGCTAGTTTGAGGTCGTATTAAACGCGGCCAACTGTATTAAATGTTAATTCAAATTGCTTATGAACAGCAAGTGAATATAGGCTATTAATTCAACAAAACCGTGTGTGCAATGTGAACAGCAATGTCTCACCACCACACAAAATGGTAATATAAAAACGTTAATGTAAAAAACAGTTTGTATTATTTTCTGTTTTTCTTTTTTTAGTGGGGTTTAGAGACGCTTTCTAGAATCTTCCACTAATGTCATGACTTGTCAGTTTATGACAGAAGGAGTTGCAATTCTCATTAGTTGTTCAGTTAGTATTATATTTATGTAATACCTGTTATGTTATTTAATGCCAACCAGTACGCTACGAAACAACTTCTATGATAACATATAAGCAAACTAAAAGGACAACGTTAACTTTTCCTAGATTGTCATAATTAATTTGCCATTCGCATTAACATTTAAGTATTTGTCATATGGACTCTTATAATTACAACAATATAAATATGTCAACTTTTCATATACCAATATCTTCAATATATAAATAAATGTATACTGGATGATGTGCATGTGGTGTCTATCACCGAATGCCTAAATTTCAATGTTGTATCTCGTTCTAATATGTGTATGTGATATATGTGGGCAATGTCGACTGTCCATCATTACTCAACATGGAGTGATGTATATCCTATATTTAGTACAACCAGGAATTCTATTAGTGGTCTCTGGTCAGTGTTGCTGGCACTGGCACGGCGACCCTCCGCGACCCTACACTTTCTCTTGAGAATATCTCGATCTCTAATTGGTTTCTCTGAGTATTGCTTTCGCTGTAGCAGATTCTTTACACGATTTCACAGCTGTGGCGCGCCTCATATTTATATTGCTTGGAGGATTGCGGACTAACGCAGTATGAATGAAGAACTATGGTCAGTTTGTCATACAATTGTAAATGTATTTGCGGTGATAACTACGTCCATTAAGTAGCAAATTAATAGTTTCGTGACCAGATTAGCATGGCTTTTCTTGTCAATAAATCAAGAGTATTCTCAATCTTTCGTAGTAATTTGATCAAGTGCATGATTTTATGATATGCACCTAATGTGTAATTCTATTGGTACTTGAATTAACACGTTTGGGGATATTAATGAAAAACCTAGACGATATTTTGTTATTATTGGAAAGTATTATTATGTTAGCGTATTATTATTATTATTATTATTAGTAGTAGTAGTAGTAGTAGTAGTAGTAGTAGCAGTATTGTTATGTAAGCAGCAGCAGTAGTTGTAGTAGTTGTAGTAGTAGTAGTAGTAGTAGTAGTAGCAGTAGTATGGTAGTAGTAGTAGTAGTAGTAGTAGTAGAGTAGTAGTAGTAGTAGTAGTAGTAGTAGTAGTAGTAGTATTGTTATGTAATTCAACTGCATCCAGTGAGCAGATAATTATTCAGAGTGGGTTTTTTTAAATTACAAAGTAATACGCAAATAATTAGAAAACAATTTATTACACGTCGTTGCAAGGATTCTTGCTCAAGCGCAATGGCAACCATTGGAAACAGCTTCCACGCTATATATTAGCCCATGTTTCACTAACTATAAACTCACTACGCACTTTCAATTTGATAATAGCTGAAACGTTTGTTGGAATGTTTCCGGTATTCTATACACTGCAAAAAGGTGTTAGGTGTCTTGTTCAAGGAACCTATCAAAATCTCGACAGGATCATGGCAAGACACCTGAGGTGAAAGTATCCTATCAGGATCCTGGTGGGAATGTGTTTGGATCCTGGTACAGGACACCTAAATTCATTTTGCTGTGATAGTGTGATATTAACCACGTGAAATTACAGTGCGCTTACTTTTTAATTTGAAACTTTCATATTTCTGCAGCGCAGTTGATAACTGGTTCACAACGATTCTTATATGGATGGATTCAGTGTGATCATTGACAATAGATCAAGTGAGCGGTTCACATTATGCCTGGAATGATAGCAACAGTAAAATATATGGTGTTTACGGTCAAAAATACGCCTCCTCATTATAAGGACATGGTGGTCTAGTTATGTTCAATTTCATTTGGAGTCTGATGATCATATTTGCTATGTTATTCACATGGGAGGCAATCTGTATTTGTTTTCAAGATGAAAGGATATATAGGGAATGTTCTAATCCAAATCTAACAAATTCAATTATCTCCAATTTCGTTTAGTCCGAGAAGTGAGATACAGTTAGCATGATAGTAGGGATACTCGAATTTGATGCCAAAATCGATTCCGTTTGGTTCAAGACTAGTCCTCGCTTACAGCCTGATTACATTGCTAGCTGTAGAGCTTTAAAAACTGACAGGATCAATTATTGGACATAGGAATGGTCCCCCGCACGACGATAAAACCTTAGTTTTGTCCACATCCTATATTTAGGGATAGAGGAAATCATTCACCGGTAACACTAGGCAATGAACTACAAATTTAACGTTCTAGACACAATCCCTTCCGGGCAAGGTATTTTTCCAACCTAATTAAAATCATATTTGTAATACGCTTTCTTTACACTTTGGTAATATGAGTCAATTTTCAGCTGTTATTGGTTCTCACATTCATATATGCTTAGATCGATATGCCACGGTTTAAAAATAGATAGATGTAAAAAGAAATATCCCGTCGTCACTGGTATCAACTGATTAAATTAATACTACACTTTCTAATTGTTATCAGCTTTATCAAAGACGCATATTTAACTCATGAATGAAAATTATTTTAGTTTCGTTATAGGCTGATGTCTTCCTTTCGAAAACAGAATGTTTCATGCTAAATTATGCTTTGAATAAAATACAGTGCAATTGGTTTTAACGGATATAAATAGTAAGTTATAGTCTGGAAATATAACAACACTAAGCTTATTCTACAAATATCACAAATGTCATATATATTCTGGACATATAGCTACACATCTAGAACATCAAGCTCTAGTCTGGGATAACAACAGTACGCTCTGATCTGGACATCTGATAACAACAAGTCAGGAAAGATAACAACAGTAAGCTAAGTTTGGACAGATATCAACAGTAAACGCTAATTCCTCAGATTTACACTTAGACAAACCTCATTACAAGGACATGTCGTACTAAGAACTGTCACATGTTAATAATATAGGACCTATGCGTGGTGATGTGAAATCCCTGGAGACGCGATGTCTGGTCCTGGAGGATGTAGACGTGGAGGAAGTAGAGGTCGCTTAGTCTTGATGTCCACGAGTACAGTCACAAGCTTCCGGTACACTTTCAGGAAGCTCTCGATTCCACTGATAGTCTAATGGAGACTATAGCGCTCTCGTCGTGATCAGAATGAGACATGGAGCTCTATGGTCTATTAATGGAGGCGAGAGCTTCTTGAAAGTTGCGCAGGTTGACGTCTTGACTCGCAAAGTCTGTGACCATTTCTTATTACGCATGTGTCTACTTTTCTTCCGTAATCTTATAATGATGTTTGCGATTTGTGCGTACGAACCGTAATCTGTGTGTGTTTTAGTGATAAAAGGATAGACATTCTACTGCAAAGCAATTAAATTATTCCCAATTGAATTATTCTTTGAAGTGTCATAAAGGTTGGTGGTGACCAATTATTTGATGAAAAAATCGATTATATTTTGTTTGGGATTTTATATTAGAAATACGATTGATGTAAAGTCAGCAGACGCAATGCTGTATAGAACTGATCCCGGGATTACAAAACAGTGTAACTACCATTCCATGCCCAACATAGCGTTTTCTTCACAAATCTTCATTTACATTTGAGCTGCAGCATGAAATCTAACTAAAGGCGTTTCCTAATCTGAGGATCTGGTCTCTGAAGGTCGAAGAAAGCGTTGTTTCATTCTACAATTGGCCGATCGAAAGGTAACTGTCTCGCCAATAACTATCATCAAGTACCGGTATGTCCTACACTGGGGTGATGTGTGCAGTCCATTGAGTGTGTATCAACAAATGCTTCCATCTTTAATCTGACTTTTATGTCAAGAATTATATATTTATATACAGAATTATAGAGAGCCGTTCAGGTTTCTACAATTGGACAAGAATATAACTTTGTTATTCAGTTTATGTCCCAGTCTACTTTCATCGGGTCATGGTTAACATCGGGTTGTGGTTTATCTGTTTGACTATGTTTACGTGGTTTATTGGGTTCCTGTTCTGTGTATAACCCACTTAGTCGGGCCATTCCACGTGACATGTGTCGGTGTTTTTGTGACAGCTGTCATAGTTTTGCTTGGTGGGTGGCACAGCAAGTTGCTAGGACTCGAATAAGCCTGTTCGTTTATCTCAATTATCAAGGCTGGAGCGCGTCATTGTCACTGCTTGACAAGGGTGATAACTACAAGCTGCAGGTCAACTTGTGTACGAATATGTACAAAGATATATATTCCAGTTCCCGTAAAATGTGCTGTAATGTATATGGAATTATATTCGCGGCAGTAACTTAAACGAAAAAATGTACCAAACTAGGTTTTATGTCACGAGTGCATGCGATGTGTTTGGCTGAATGGCTTAGAATGGCTTTGTCTATATGTTGATGGTTGGTCCATATTCTCCTATGTCTCTTCTTGATAAAAACCATTTGTAAAATTGAATTACTTCATGAGATCATGATGTAATTATACGAATCCTTTGTCAGATATACTACCAGTGTGTAACATTAACTCAATAGTATGTTACTTAACTTAACTTAGTCGTTGTTCACGCTGAGATCAAAGGCGCCACCTGACACTCGTCTCGCATGGTGTACGTAAGTGGAGACGCCGATGAGACGTTGCAATCGATATGTATTATGATATATATTGACAATCCAACAACTTATTAATACCATATTAGTAAAAGTTTGAGTACCAGTCATCTGGTTTAAGTTCCACAAAAGAGTTTTAGTAGTTCCGGTGTAACTGTAAAAAGTGACGTACGCCATGGCTAGTCTGATTTACGACTGTATGACCATGATGAATCATCTCAGTAAAGGTCACGAAGAACTTCTTTAATTTCTCTGTACACGTTTTTACTGGAAACTATTATAACTATTGTTTACATGAGCCAAGAGTCGACTTCTTTTGATTAATCAATACTAATTACTCTACCGTATATAGAATACCATGCATTATTAACGAAGCACCTGCTTAGGACGACGCCTTTAGCAAATATGTCTTAAAGAAATATTTAATTACAAATCACGAAGTCTTTCGAGCATACGACAGCGTTTGTTGATGTATGTTTAAACATTGAAGTATCGATCAAATGTATTCGTTAAGCAAATGTGTTCAATATTTATCCATAGAAAATATTATTAAAATATGTGAATGTGCATAATTGAGAATCGTATTGGTTACTGTTACCACTTAAGCTTAATATTTTATTGATAAACATAAATACTGAATTATACTTAAAACGTCAACATATAGCAAATCAAGCTTTGATAATGATGTATTGTTTGTAATACACATTTAATATCACGCAATTAATATGTTTGTGGTTCCACATTTATACATGAGACTGCAGTTGAATTTAGCGAGTATTGGTTCACGCCAATGTTGGCTTCAATCATCTGATATAAATAGTCTCACCCAAAGGCAAGTAAGAAATATAGCAACAACGGATACGTCAGTCGTGTTCGTAATGAGAAAGAGAAGCTGGGGTTATTAACTCCACCACACGTTCCGAGCCCTCGGACATTTACTACGTGTACACCTCCCCGAGGTCAGCGTACGTCTCCCCGAGGTCAGGGTACAACCCCGAGCTACGCTCACTCCGTTACTACGAGTCCGTGGAGTTAGGTCACGTGGCCTAGGCAAGATGGTACATGTATGGCCTTGAATGGGAAGGCAAGATTCTGGTTTTAAGAAACCGTTTTCTAAAATATTAATTCCTCTCATCGCTAGTATAGTGTGTCTAGTTAATTTCTACTTCACAACACATCACAATTTGGTAGCACAACTATTTATATAGGGATGGTGTTATGCACTACGATCGATCGAAGTTGTTTTGATGTTATTGTTGTTGTTGTTTTTACGAATTTAAGCGCTTTATCTGTATATCATCTTTAAAGTATCTATCTGAATTGTATACACACGTTCATTGATAGCATCGGTTGTGCAAGATTTTTGTTTGGTTATTTTTCTCTTCGTATTTAGTTAATCGCAGAGTTTATTCCTTAACGACCAAAAGTAATATCGCGAGATGGTGGTCAATTTGTCAGCTCTGTTTATAGTATCGCACCCAGCTCAGCGACTTTCAAGAAAGTTAGGTACCCTCCCATTCGTTACGTATGCCATTTGTTACACACCTTAAAATTATATAGGTCATGGTTGATTGCACCGCTAATCCCATGCCTTCTACCACAATAATGGACTCATCTTCTATTATCAATAAAACGAAAGGACGGTTTTCCCATAGTATTATTATATGATTTATCACAGCACATAATATATAATCTCGCAGCTCAGATATGCATAAGCATATTTAATTAAGTTCAAGCAAGATATAATAATAATAATAACAACATAGTCAAGTTC